>JARVLU010000002.1:2788711-2802437 GCA_031762415.1 Simpsonichthys santanae | reverse complement strand
ATCAAGACACTCAAAGCTCTTTACAACACAATCTGTGCCTCATTTACTCATTCCTACAGAACTCTGGATCTGTACAAAGCTAATTGAACAAATCATTCTGAAGAGACTAATCAGTGTTTTAACATGTTCATACACTGATGGGACACACATTGGAGGCAATGAGGGGTTTAATGTCTTGTCCAGAGACAATTCAGCTTGTGACTGCTGGTGGAATTGAACCCCCAACTCTTGCATTGGAGGATGACTGCTCTAACGTAGCCACAGCCGCCCCGGCTGGTTTGTCATAAATGTACCAGAGAGGGAGCTGGACTCCTGAAGAGGAAGGAGAAGGGTTAATGATCTGCCATCTGGGGCGAAGTTTCTGCTGCTCTTTCTTACAGCAGGGATTGGAGTTGTGGAGAAGGTTGACCCAATGGTTCCAGGGTGAAGAAGGAGAATGTCCAGACAATGACTCCCGGCAGGCAAGTGGTAGAAAGATATAGAAGCAGCTGAGGAGGCACAGGAGAGCTCGAGGTCCACAGAGGAGAATCCAGGAGACAGGAGGATGTTGGAGATAATGCTGAACGCATGAAGAAATTCAAGGTAGGTTAATATTTAGTTAACTCAGAAGTAAAAGGCCAGAAACACAACTACCACTGGCAGGTAACGCTCCAGCACTGACTGGACGTCCTCTGCAGCCTTTGATGCTCCTGTTACTCGTCAAGCCGATGACCCTCAGGTGCTGCTGATCGGTGCCCAGATGTGTCTGCAGGGAGCTGATGGAGCAGAACTCCCACAAGATTTTTTATTTTTTCCAAATATTTTGCTCGTACAAAGCAGCACAGGGTGATGAATCCTGGTGCGGGGAAGAATCAATTTTATCCACAACCAGGCACATTGGTAGAGCACTGCTTCTCACTAAAAATCAGTATAACATGCTTTTGACATGAAAGAAGTCCACTGTCATGCAAAGCCATAGCATTTGTGTACCATTAAAAAAAACTTGACATAAGTTGGATGTTAAATACAGCGGTACATGATAACAACAATCTGAGGTCCAACTAGAGATGTGACGTTCACGAACAATTCAAATCTTTTGAATAGCTCTGTAAAACAGCATTGTCAAAGAACTGTGAGTTGTTCTTTGTTGTTTGTTTGTTTGTTTCATACAGGCAGACACACGTGCTCGTCCTTTGCTTTCACTGAGGGAAATAAGAACAGGGTTAAGATTATTACAAAATGGCCACCGCCAATACAGTATATGAAACAGACTATCCACATTATTTGAGAAACTATGCTTTCTAATTTGTATATTGCTTAAAATTACAAAGTAGTTTCCTCAAATGATTAAAGTGACCAAAGATTAATTGATGGGTTAGGTTTTTGGTTTTTTCAATTTACTTTTTTTTTTTTTTTTTAATTATTATTTTTTTTTTTGCATTAGTATTCAGTAAAAAAAAAAAAAAAATCAGTTAGAAAATGCAGTAAGTGTTTGACGGCACACAGTAACAATTATCAGAACTGTTCCAAAACTTGAATAGATTTGTGTTTCACCAAAATGGATTCATATTTAATTTAACTGCATTCACACCACCTGAATATAGATCTTTCAGACAAGCAAAAAAAAAAAAAAAAAAAAAAAAAGGCAAGATCACACAAATTAATGAGACAGATAGAACGAAGGATTGATGTGCACCTAATCAAAGCAACTGAAAGTGGCCAAAGACACAAACACAGTCCTTTGATGTAAGACTGGCTTTCTTTTGCCAGCGCAATAGAGATTAAGTAAAATGAGATTGCTTTCATGCCTTTGCAAATAACTTCATGTTAGGAATTAATTTTCTTTTGGCACAAGATGTAATAAATAATAAATTGGCAGAAGTCCCCCCATCTGCGAAGACAAGTAGGAAGCATGATTTTCTTTAGGGAAAAAATAAACCAGAAGGTCTCCTGGATATCAGTCAACTCAATGTTTTAGAATATTTTGAAGTTGCTTCCAAATAAACCTATCCCTAAATTAATAATTTTCAAAACATTTCAGTGGGTATCTAGCTATATGAAAGATAGAAAACAGTTTGTACAAATAAATGGTGTAAGATCTGACCTCGGCAATATCACATGTGGAGTTCCTCAAGGCTCTGTACTTGGACCAAAGTTATTTACATGTATTTTATATATGAATGACTTGGTAAATGTGCCAGGACTCCTTAAATGTGTCCTTTTTGCAGATGCTACCACATTTGCTGAGGTTGCTTCTTTTCTTAATTGGTCTGATAGAAACGTATAGGCTACCTGTATACGTATGTATAAATGTGTACTGTATATAATTCTACCAGCAAAAATTGGTGGTGCAGGGGGAGTCCGTAATTCTTTAGCGTAGGTGTTGGGGTGTTTGAAATGTTGGGAATCACTGCCTTGAGGGTGTTAAATTAAAAGTGAGCAATTTTTACCTAAAGAAGTTTTCTCAAACAAATGTCCAGAATGTATACAGTAAGTAGGATATAATGAAACTGTATAATATGCTATGCATATTTTCATATGATCTTAAACAATATTAATTATACATTGCATATTTAATACAGTGTGGGTATGAGCCAAAAACTATTGTGAGTAGTTAAGAATAACATTTTAGCATGTGTGCACACATAGGGTGTAGTTTGTCAAAGATATGGCTGAACAAAATGCAGCAGCACAAATTGTTTGAAAAAATTAATTCACGAGACAATTTTTCTCAATGTTTTGCTGTTTGAAGTTACTAACCATTACAGCCCAAGAGATGCTACATTTTTCTGCTTGAGCCCGATATCATCATCCTTTCTATGATAATTATGTCTAAAAAGCAGGTTTTGTAGATATTTATTAAAATGTCCCATTGTTTTAAATTTCAAACACAAACCTGATCTACTAAATAATAAATAAATGTCACATCGACTAGTGATTTTTTAAAAAAATTCAAATATTTATAGCCTCAGATTAACCAGATTGTCAGAATCTGATCTTCAAAGAGCAGAGTCTCAGCTCATTGTGAGCAGCGGGGTGATGCTTTGACAGACTACTTCCATTCACAAGACGCTTTGGTCCGGGACGACACGTCTTTTCCCACCTCAGTCCATTCAGAGGACACACGAAGACGGAGATGGGGAGACAGAAACATTCTGCCTCTGAAGTCTCCTTACCTCTAAGCAAGGTAGTACCAGGCCCATAACTCAACATCTGAAAAGGTGGTCCGGCTTTGCGTCTCCAAAAGTTTACAACACTGTGACGAAGTGCTGACAAATGCTTTCAGCGACCACCCAGCCGTGGGGTTGAAAAGTCAAAACGGCCGATCAGAACTCCTTTTGTTTTTGAACTTTCAGTGTTCTTTTTTTTTTTTTCTTTTACAAAGAAGCTGATTTTTTAAACCTTGCATTCAACATTGACAAACTGGGGTGATTGTGAGACCAGCAAGCTCTTTGCGCTACGTGCAAAGGAAATACATACAAACTTTATCGGCTCAGTGAAGGATGGGGTAATTTTGGACAGACTGGCAAACAGTACGCAGGAGCGTCGGTACACCGTGACAAGTCAGGCCACGTTGAAACCTAAAATTCCACCAAACAAATGACCACAACAGTCAAAGCCGTCATGGCCGGGTGGACTGGACGTATTTCGACCTGTGCAACGTAATACGGGGCAAAAGCCATTCGACGAATCTCGTTGCTCTCACCAGCAGCTTGAGTGGAGCAACATGTCAGAGCAGCAGAGGTTTTTCTTTTCCATGCATCTTTTGATTCTGCACTGCTTGCTTGCTCATTTGAGCGCGGGAAGGGAGCGGCTCCATCAGTGACTTATGAACTGCCAGAGGGAGCAGAAACACGGAACGGGCTGTGTGGCCATTTCATGGAACCATTCTCTGAAAGAGCCTACTGAAACATCTGCAGCATCCACCAGTGCTCCTGACCTGACTTTGAGTCTGTGCAGATTTATTCATTACAACCCCCACCCCCTCCCCATTCCCCCATCTGGCAATGACTCATCCTGTTTGACTGAGAAATTCTCTTCACCCAAATTACAGCGTTTCACCACCGAGTAATATCCCCCTTACAAAAGACAGATCAAAATGTTTTCTGCTGTGTGATACTTCTATCCAGCACCAGCCAGAACATTAATTATAGCAAATATTCATACATTAAAATGAAGCCCTGTGAACTGGAGTGCAGCAGAGAGCGCGCTCCAACACAGCAGTGACGCTTCGAACTGTTACAGAGGCACCTCCACATGGGCGCTCCACTAAACTTACTATCTACAACTGAGCTCTGGAAATTTGTGTATTCATAAACTCAGTGAACAATAAGCATAGTTGAGCTTTGTAAATAACTCTGGGTGTAAAATAAAAAAGAATAACGGCCACCACAAATAAATCTCTCTCTCTCTCCTTCAGGCTGTAGGTTCTATCAGCCACATGGATTCTCCTTCTGTTTCGTGTATCGTCTGTTGTGAGATGGATCGTCTTCATATCCGTCCACCTCTTCTGTCATCCTCTAGTTCACTGACTGTAAACTTCTGTGTTTAAAAGCTTTTTTACTTTATGATCTTCCATTCGTTGCACCATACCATTTCATTTTTGGTTCCTGCATGTCGTCTGTGATGCATGCCACGACAAAACGTTTTTCCTGATGTCGTCATTTTTCCATCTATCCCTGAGGGACACTCCAAGAATCACAAGTTGCATCTGCATTCCTGTTCTTTCCAGGAGTTCCTCTTCTTTTCTCTTTACAGTCCATACCTCAGCTCCACAAAGCAAGACGGGCACACCATCATCTTCTACACTTTCCCTTTAATATGAATCAACATCCTTTTGTCACAAAACACTCCTGTCAACTCCTTCCGTTTTGGCCATGCCTCACTAATTGTGCATTTAACGTCTTCTTCACAGCTTCCTCTGGTACTTATCACCAACCCCAGATACTTGAACACAACCTGCTTCAGTACATTTGGCCACCACAAATACAAACTTTACACATAAAGACAAATCAGCATTTGTTAAACAGTGAATTTGCTCTTGTTGACTGAATGGCTAACTGAGAAGCTTGAGTGGCTCTTATATTTGTGTTCATGCAAAATGTGAGAAGGGAACGCTGCGTTAACTCAGTCACAGTGATGATAAATTTACTTGCAAAATAATTAGATGAAAATTTTGTTGAGTGCAGGTTTAGGTTACATCTGTCATTTTACCCACTCTGTAAAAAGTTATTGTCAGGGAAAGTTGTAATTATCATCATCATCTTCTAATCATGCTGGGTTTAACCAAAGTGAAAGCCAAGAGTGAGCTTTAGATGCAACTCCATCAAATTTGTGATATGCACAATAGATTGCTATGCAGCTTAACTGATACTGATGCAGCTGTAGATGTGAACAAACCAAGTCAAAGTGATATACTTACTATCAGGCCCTGTTTACACATGAACAACCTCTGGGAACGTTAGTGTTATTATTATTATTTTTTTTTATGTTTACTGATGGTAATAAACAAAAAATGAGTGGGTTTACATGAAAACGCTGGATAATGTGCTTCTACATGGACCATTATTACATTTAACTGCAGTCATTTATTATAACTGTTATTACATTTATTATAACTGCTGTTAGAGTAGAAATACTTTGGACTGCAGCCGTCTTTAGTGCACATGTACCACTTCATGCACAGATCATTTCACACCTCCGTGGGTGTGGGTGTGGGTGTGGGGGGATGTTCCTCCCAAAATCTCCTCTCTGAGGTCTGGATTCAGAAACCTTTGGTTTCAGAGAGAACGAGGCTGTTGTCGTATAAATGAAAAGCCGAACAAGCAGAACGGCTGTGGTTTCACGTCGTGTAAACTCCGACTGGCCGCCCTGTTTGTCAATCAAGTAAAAAATGTCATAGATGGACGTCCATTTTTTAACGCAATGCTATCTACCCATAAAACCTTTGCAGTCAACATATTGGGCACCCAAAACTGTTTTCAGCATATGTTTCAT
This sequence comes from Simpsonichthys santanae, assembly GCA_031762415.1. NCBI lineage: Eukaryota > Metazoa > Chordata > Actinopteri > Cyprinodontiformes > Rivulidae > Simpsonichthys > Simpsonichthys santanae. The sequence goes on along the minus strand of JARVLU010000002.1, from coordinate 2,796,461 downwards.
TACACTGTCAAAGGAAACTGTAGAGTCTATAGTTTCCATTTAGAGTTTAATAAAACATGTAGAAAACAGTATTGACAAAGCACTGGATCCCCCGCCTCCGCTGCCTAACGGTTTGCCAGGATCTTCTTGGAGCTGATCAAGAGTTTCTATCCAAGGCCTCACCAAACTTCTTCTACATTTAGAATTTTGCCTCAGCAACAGCCAGTGCTGCAACTTGCCTAGCATAGCTGTCCAGGATGCTCCCCGCCTCATGCACAGTGATAGCTGGACATGGACACCAGTGACTCCCATGACCTGAAAAGGAAGAAGTGGATAAAGATGATTGGTGGATGGATGGAATAGATGGAGTTGCTTTAAATGTTGAAAATGTGCTTCTACATGGACCATTTTCTGAATATCTGTTAGCTTGACTCCAAAGTGAGAAAGAAAAATCCTGTTTTCTCTAGACAATATTGCCCAGACTGACATAAAGCGAGATACTTGATGCTTTTACCTACTCCACAGAAACGCTGTTCCAAAGTCTAAACGATCCCTTTAAATGGTTTTTGTTAGCATGACACAAAAACCGGTAGTGTTGAGGCACAAGTTGTGTAAAGAAGGCATCACAATACAGTATGTATTCAAGTTTGTTCTATCAGTTAGCAACATAGCAGAACAGGTTACCTCAAAAAATGGCAGCTTTTTATCCATTGCTTAAAGTGCATGTGTCGCAACTACTTCTAATGCTTTGGTGTAGCTGTAGTTATGAGGCAGTAGAGCACAACAGTTCTTCATTCAAATATCATGAATAACAATGTCAAGAGACAGATTATTAGAGCCTGCATTGGGCTTCAAATATTTTAATAGCTCATAATTGGAAGAAAACAGAAAAGATAAGCGTTTGAATTGCCATAGAGTGATGAAGCCTGACATTTGTCTGCTGTACTGAAGCAATTTATCAATCCTCCACTGACTTCGTCTAATTGAATGAAAATGACCCAGGCCCTGGAAGATTGTTTATTGAGCAACTAATCTGTGCCCCTCCATCTTGCCTCTAAGGCCATGGACAGAAGTGGAACTCGATCAATGTCCCATTACTGGTGGCAGTCTTTAAACCACACATACAGTGTGGAATACACCCAGAGCGTGTTTAACATGTTCTGAAAAGGTGCCTCATTAATCAACCCCATTAACACTTGAGGGATGGGGTAGGGTGACGATGAAACAGCTCGGGTTATGCCCCTCGCAGCACGTGGTAGTCGAGGCAGATCTCTTCCAAGTTTTATTCAGGGTGTAAGGTTCTGTCTTATCAACGAATGAAATATTAACCTGCAGACCGTTGGTTAAGTGTTTCATAAATGTTGCATGGTGTAGAAGAAGTAATTGGCTCCCCCATCTATAATGCTTGTCCCCTGGCCCAAAGAAAAGGAAATGGCTGTGCAGATGATGACCACAGTCTCCTAATGGAATTCCATACATCTCTTCTGCATTCACTATCATTGCCTCAGAAATGCTCTTAATGACTACTAATTTGTAATTATAGTCATTTTCATGACTACTTGTCAGTTTCTAGGAAAAATAATTATCTGTAATGTCACACTTGAGCTATTCTCTCAATATTTTTACTTTCATACTGAATATGTCTTTATTTTTGATGCTTTGTGAGAAAAGGTGTTGACATTTAGGAAACATTTTCTGTGAGTTTTATGTCATGCACGAGTTCCAGACTTGGTTAATGGGTCTTTTAATCTCTGGCTACTGGCTCAGTTACTCTGACTAGTTTAGTCAATATTGAGAATCAATAGATGTTTTTGTTTCCCTCTCCGAAAGATTTCAGTCAGTGCTTTCAAATTGAGACAATGAGTAATAGGAAAAAAAAAAAAAAAAAAAAAAAAAAAAACACAAGATACGAAAGAGTTCTTGGCAAGAAGATTATTATTTTTTTTTTAATCTTTTCCTGACAAATTTGGCCATTAAAAAAGTAGATTTGAGTTAGAGGTCCAGAAAGAATGCATATCGCTCGCTGCCTTTTATGTTAATGTTTAGATCAAGAAATAAATAGTTGAATAAATAAATAAATAAAATATAAATATATAAATAAATAAATAAAAAGTAGATAAATAATTAATTTGACAAATAAAAATAGATAAATGAATGAATATATAAATGAATATACTGTATATATATATATAGAGAGAGAGAGAGAGAGAGCAATAAATAAATAGACAAATAAAAATTGATAAATTAATGAATAAATAAATAAATGAATAGATAAATAGATCAGTAAATAGATGAATAAATAGACAAATAAATACATAAATAAAACACGGATAAAGAATGAATAAATACATGAATAGATAAATAGACAAATAAATACATAAATGAACAAATAAATAAACAAATCAATCAATCAATCAATATCAAAACATAATACAAATCTGCACAGCATGGTGCCGAGTCCAGACTTGGTACATATCACAATTTTCTGTCTTGTGCATGTTCTCCTTTATCTCCTCAATCAAAAAAGCATTAGCTTTGCTGCACTGGCTTCACATGTGACACGAGTTCTGCAAGCTTTGTATCCAACAGTCTAAAGTTCTGGATGAAAGGGATTATGGATCTAGACTCAAATTTCTGTTGGAGGAAAAGCTCATCAGTGTCTTGCCATCCACTGTCGAGAGCGGCCGTAAGAGCTCATCCTTCTGTGGAGAATTCTTGGATCCACACCCAGCTCTGTCTTCTATCTCGCCGCTTGCAGATGCCTCAATCAGCGGCAGGATGGCCACCTGGGGCTTGGCTCCGAAACTATTTGTCTTCTCACACTCTGGCTTTTATGTGTGAATGTGTGACTTGTCATGAACACCAGCACACATTCAAGGATTTAGGAGGCCAGAAAATGACGTGCACAAATACAGAGGTAAATCCTAATGCATAAGTGTTGGTGGCCTTTGTCTGTTTTAAAAAAAAAAAACAACAACAATATTTTCTTCTTAATAAAGATAAATAATAAAGTACTCATTGCAAAGTATTGAAAAAGGTTATCCCCAACGGTATCAAATGTTCAAATAATCAAAGTTCACTCCAGTATTTATTATACCCATTATACAATTCTGATATTCACACTAAATGCAAACAAAGCACTCTGCTGAATCTACTGTTCTATATAAGAAAAGTCAATCTTAGTGAAAATAAATAAATAAATAGCCCACTTGGAGAAAAACAAAGCACTACATTGCCAGATAAGAAAAAGAAACATAAAAAATTAAATCAATACATTTATGACATAGTTATTCCTTTTTTTTTCTTTTTCAAATAGACAACCTTTTTTTGTATAAAGCTCATGATGTCCAGCTTTTATTAGAGGCAGGTGTTTATTTTTATTTTTACACATTATTTATAGCAAATTGTCAACTTGAGTCAAGTTGATGCTTTAGCATCACTAATCTTCAACAGAAAAATGATGTGCAATCCTCTGGTATTTGCATTTGTAGCTATTTCTCTCAAGTATGTTGGAAAAATATGATTTTTCTGGTGGAGAATAACCACACTGTACATAAAAAGAAAGGAATAGATGAACAAAGTAAAACATAATTGTATTTTCACAATGTTTTAGTTGACCTGACTGATATTTTTCAATGATTTGCCTATAATTTAATTTTGTGTGTGCGTTTTCTCTTTTGACTGTGTTTGGCTGGTTCCTGTCCTACCCACTTCTTCAATCAGTTTATTCTCCTTCTGTCAGCCTGCCACGCCCAGTTACACCTGTCCAATTAGTGTCTGTCTCGTTGGACACAGCTGCACCTAATCTTCTCTTCAGCTCCCGTCTTCACAGTCTATGGTCTGTTCTTATCCATCAGTCTGTCATTTTGTGTTTCATGACACCATCATGTACTCTTCAAGTGTTTTGTAAGTTGTGGCCATGTCAGCCATTTTATGTTTTGTCCCCCATCGCAGAGCAAAAAGGGAGAGTTGGAGAAACCCTTCATTTATCCGATCCGTCCGTACTGTGAGCTTGATGAATTGAAAAATAAATGAGGGACTGACCTGCATTTAGGTTATAGCTGCATCGAGGCATAAATAGGTCCCTATATGACAACTGGGTTGCCACATTAAAATCACATATGGCTGTAGCCACATATATACACTCCCTTGGCTCCTCCATTGCATGCACTGGACTATTGTAATGGTTTATTATCTGGGTGTCCAAATATTTCTTTAAATTGTCTTCAGTTGATCCAAAATGCTGCTGCCAGTGTCTTAACTGGAGTTAGTGGGAGAGTCTAGGAACATTTTATATTCTGGTGCAAAAATATTCTAAAGGCATTCTGAAATCTTGTTCTGAGCAGACGGTAAACTTATTGAGACGTCTTCGCTGTTGTGTTCACAGAGTGAATTAGATGTGATGTGTCTGACGGACTGTGGCATGAGGGCATCACCGTATCGGTCAATCTCCTGCTAAATGCAATGAAAAATCCTATCTGTGTGTACGACCTGCAGGTCACCCATCTAATAAACAAGTTAATTCTATTGTCCTCACAGAGTGCAGGTCTGGACCATCTCCGACATTGCACTGCTGCTGTGTTCAATCAAAACTCTCGCTTGTGAAGCTTGGTATCACTTTGGCCTGACATCAGCAGCAGTGTAACCAGCATAGATTCAGTCACTCGCTGCATTTCCTGACAGAATGTGAGTTCATTCATCAGGGTGGAAGCATCACACATTAAAGCTCATATCATGCTTTAAGCATGCTTCACTTGACAAGAGCAGGAATAAAATCTTGTATGTTTGGTGACTACATGGTCTGGCTAAATTAAATTTCCGACTTGTTTTGGCGAGGAAGTGAAACTCGGGACCATTTAATCCCTTTCTTCACAACTTGAGTCCTGCAGGGCAACAAAAGAAAAACCGAGCTGTGGTAAAAGCAGCTTTCCACTCCTCTGTTCCATAATGCTTCTGTGCAAAACTCTTGTTTTTACACTGACAGAATATATCTGAAAGATATTCATGATTTAAGCAGGATTCATCGATTGAGCCCTCAAGTGCCGACAGGAAATGAGCCTTCACAGGAACACAGGTAATGTGTGTTCACTAGAATCACTGCTGGTCTGAAACATCTTTGTGTCAGGTCTATTTTACTGTTTGTACACATTCACATTGTAACATGCACATTAGAGCAATGTTTCATCAAAGAAGAATCTGTCCAGAGGACCTGACTCAACCTGGTCAGATGTATCTACCTGGATTATTGAGCAGCATCAGGACATTATACATGTAGTGTTTTTCTGATTTTTTTTCTTTAATGGAGTTAAAGTGCTATGAACTCTTAACTAATCACATAAAACACACGGGGCAGGATGGCTCCATGTCTCGCTGTAAGCTCCTCGCTAGTTTGTTATATTTTGTGCAAATTGTGCCACTGAACCCACCAAAAATCTGTCCAGTGATTTATTTCCTCATAAACCTTTGAAGCAGGCGCCGATGCAGTGACATCATTTCGGCACTTTTGAAGCTTCGGACATCATCGATTTTAATGACTTTTGCCAAACAAAGCAAGCTCTGACACAGAGCATCTGGACGAACCCAAAGCTGGACCTTACAACCAGTTGGTCAACCACTGAACCACTGCATTTAGTGCCAGCAAGGGATGGTACGACAAATTTCAAAACCGATTTGGATTAAAAAGTGTTTCACTGCACTGAGAGGCTGCGTCCGCCGACACAGAAGGAGTGGAGTTCGTTAACACGAGCTCAAAGATCTGATCGCTGGTCTACAGCTCTGACCAAGTTTTTAACGTGGATGAAACCGGCCTGTTCTGGAACAGGACGCCAGCTCACAGTTTCATTATGACGGACAAAATCAAAGCCCTGGTTTAATCTCCTCTTCATCACCTCCATCGTCATCACTGGTAAGCTAATTTTTCATCTCCATCTCATCTTCATTTTCTCTATGATTTAAAATTTATATTTTAAAAGGTTTAAGAGTTTAAAAAATTGTTAGGAACAATGCAAGAGTGTGGAAATGGTTTAAAATACCAATATATACCTGTATATAACTACGGTACTAAAATAAACTACGGTACTAAAATATTACTTGTGTACATAATTTTGTTCCATCTCATGTATTTCATGAGGGTAATGGCAATAAAGTTTACGTGAACTTGAACTTGTACTACAATCCCTACTCTGCAGTTTTTCACTTATCACCAGAGTGGTGGTGGAACCTAACACCAGCAATAAACGAGGGACTGCCGTGCACGTGCATATTATCATGTGCGGCCATCAGAACTTACTGACAATCACAATGTCAGACCTTTGCTCTGACTTACAGCTTTCCCCAAATGAATGTTTATATGAGGCCTGATTTCTAATCCACATCGGTCTAATAACACATCACATTATCTGTAGGACATAAGTTATTAATTTATCCAGTAATTCTTCCCTTTCTTTTTTACAATTTAACATTTTAGAGCAGAATAAACTGTTGGGAAACAAATGACAGTGTCTGAAGGAAAAGGCTGCATTTTAATATTTCTAAACATTTAGATTTGTGTTGTTGCTGTTTTATCATTTGCATCAAAAATAACTTCAATATGCTTCAGGGCGTCAAAAACTGCGGTTCAATCAAATTGCCTGCTTTTTTCTGAGACACACGAGCTGTTTGGCATCAGCGCGCCAACACACTGATGGCGGCAGCGATGCTCAGCTGTGCCAGCAAACATATTTACTTATTAACAATGACAAGGTCCTCGTAAGGCAGCTGCAGGGGGAGGTTTGGAACAGTCACAAGACTTGGACTAATGAGTGCGAGTTCAGAATTACCTCAGGAAAGCTGTTTCTCATCATGTTTTCATTCATTTGTTGTTGGGAGTGTTGGCACTGTATGAAAAATGTTAATCAAAAACAAATCAGTGATTCTCATTTGTACTCAGGATTTTGTTTCATTTCAGACCATATCAATCCAAAATGTTGTTTTTATCTTGTGGATTTCTTTGTGTTTATAATTCATTCTTGTATAAAACAACACGATGGGCCATTGTGGTGCCTGTAATAAAAAAATATGATAATTTACGTTCCAAGCAATCACAATGAAACGAAATAGACAGAAAATTAAGATTAAATGTGAAAAATGAAAAAGAGTCATCCTGAGTCAAAAACTGTAACAGATTTGCATGCATCCTCTTTTGTAGTGCATGGTTTATGTAAGAAGCTTCTCTAGGATGCACTGGAACGCAGCATCAGTGATGTAATCGAGGGTCAACGGGTGTTTCGGGTCTTACAACGCCCTTACTCAGACGACCCAACCAGGGGTGGTTAGACCTCAGCTTGCTTTCCAGTAGCAACCCACAGATCAGCCCTTTCAAACTAAAACTATCTTGTGGTTTTCTCTGCAGCTTTGCTAGCAGCCTGTACGGCGCTCCTCTGCCCCAGTAACACCCAAACAGCCGAAGACTTTACAGAGTGAGCATTCTGCAAAGCCTCTTCATCCTCTGCCCAAGGGCTTGTAGAAGGTCCTCCAACCCCTGCTCTCCTCCACTATTTTCTGGCACTTTGCACATTTTCTCTCATGAATAATAACAGTATTGATACAATGAAACTAAAACAATTTTGGTAAATGTAAAGCAAATGCAAACGCATAAACCAGTAACCAGATGTCCTGATGCATACTCAATAATCCAGGTAGAAAAACGATGGACAGTTTCTTTTCACAAAGATGGCCTCCTTTACTCCTCTCTCAAACCATCATTCCTCTCTATCAAGGATGTGAACATCTT
>JARVLU010000002.1:2774200-2787084 GCA_031762415.1 Simpsonichthys santanae | reverse complement strand
TAGATCTTCCCTTCAAACTGGTTCTAAACTGTGGTTTAACAAATACATCTTTCCCCTTAAGATTGTAACAGCTAGATATTATTTCAAAATACATTTGGATATTAGAAGGTATATTTTTCTGAGCTCCATACAAAAGTGATAAAATTTTATAATCTACCAAATCATGGAACTTTAGCAATTTCATTTGATAAAATAATATACTTGATGGATGATAGTAATGCTTTCTTGTTATAATTCTTACAACTCTTCTGCAAAATAATGTGCTCGGTAAAATGTTGGACTTCCTGAGATTTAATTTTAACCCATGTGTCATCAACATACTGTACCTGAACCAATGATTTGGTGGTCTCCCTGAAAAGACATCAAGGTTAGGCTGATGGTCCTCCTTAATCATGTGAGCAGCTGGTTTTGGCTTATGAGAAGGTGATATTATAAGACTGAGCTGAATACAACACCTCAGACTGAAGAAGTCTTACAGAGAAAAGACGAAACGTTTCTACAATGTTTTGTTTTGTTTCGTTTTTTGAATGTCCAGAGGACCAGACTTAACTTTTTTAGACTTTTCCATCTGGATTATTGAGCATGCATCAGGATACCTCAGATTTAATGCATGTACATATTTGTATATGTGGTGGACAGCAGTTTCAGCAATGCATTACTTTCTTAGTGTATTTCTGGTTGGAATAGGGACGTCAGTTTTATGTAGCAGTTTTTACAAAGATTGGGTCATCTTTCCATCAGTTTTAGTACTTTTCTCTTACATGCATTGCCTAATAAATATATATATTTTTTTATGGTTGTGCTTGGACTTACAAGTTAGTTTCCACTTGTGTTTTTGATCCTACAACTAATTAAAGTGGACTTGATAAAGATTAAACGCCTATTGCAACTTTTACCACAGCACATATAAGCAAAATAATATTTTGTTTTGTCTACTGGAAAGGACACCTTAATTCATAATGTGAGTTTGCTGTCCACTGTCACATTTGATACTCATCATGTCTGTCCACACAATGAAGGTCTTACCATGCTAATGCTGTAAGACAGTGCTGATCAAAACAGACTCCAACCTCATACTGTCCTGATGAACAAGTGGTGCATGTTGAATGGATTAATAACCTGTCACACAGAGCTGCTGGAGATAATGATTGATTCATTTTCTCAGACCAGCATTTATCCCACCAATTTCCCTAATACCATTATAACCACCAAAATACACCCTGATGTCAAAGAGTTGGACCATGACTACATGGTCATAAAAAAATCAGTTTGTCAGGAGACACAAGTTTCCAATTTTGCAGAGATCACCACATATAGGAACTAGAGCTCACATGCCATCCAGCCATTTAGTTTGAAATGCTTCAGGCATGACTCCATGTTGCTCTTGTTGTTCATTCAGAATGAATAACTACACTATTGTGTGGAATTCAGGTGTTGGCATTAGATGTATACATCCAATTTTTTGTTTGCTTTCAAAAGTGATTTTGTCTGGGGAAAAATAAAATACAGAAATTAAATTGAAAATACATGCGTAGTTGAAAACTTGAAATTAAAGTGTTGGTATGGGCCAAACTGGTCCATCAGAACAGTTTTAACCCAGTGTGGTGTCTGGAACTCTAAATAAATGAATACTGATTCTAAATTCTGAAATAAATGTAGTTAATTATTTTTATTTATTATATTTAAACCATTATTTAACCAGGTAAATCCCACTGAGATCACAAATTTCTTTTGCAAGGGAGGCCTGGGTCTGAAAGCAGCCTATTATGCTCATTTTGGGATTATGGGAGGAAACCAGAGTACCCACAGAAAAACAAACACGTGGAAAACATGCCTTGTTCACACACCCATTTTGTTATATGATGATTTAAGTTAGTCTTTGAAAGGTTGTTTTTGGTTCTTTAAATGTGGTGCTACAGTAAATACACAGATAATTTGCTGACGCTGGTGCTCCGGCTGAATTGGTCCAAAGACAAATTGTCCAAGATCAAAACTGACCTGGATCCTGCATGTAACTGTTGTAAACAAACTTCATCTACACTCATACACACATTATGGACTTGCACATGCATCAGGGTACATTATGGACTTGTTCCAAACTGCGGACCTATTGGCAATTTATTTTGGTTGGTCTCTTGGTTGGTCTATCACAATACGCTGATTCATAACTGGCTGTAATTACCATACCCATCACTGCACCCTAACTGGACATCATTAACTTCACGCATTCTCTCACTGGTACATTTTCATCTTTAAATCACTTCTTGGTCTGTTTCCTTCATACATCTCCTCCTAAATGTCTCTGCATGAGTGCATCTACAGCGTGTGCTCTCAGGACATTATTACCTGCAGTGTTCCCTCAGTGTAGGCCGAAGTTTGCAAAAGGGCCTTCGCTCACTCCGCTCCTATATCCTGGAACACCTTGCAAAAAGATCTGAAGTTGTCATCTTTGACCTGGCTAAGGGATTTTAAACAAAGTTAAGTTCATGGCAAAAATCAACGCAGACATGTTCCTGTTTTTAGTTTTCTACATCGTTTCATAACAGCTTTTAATTTTTTTTAATTTTTATATCATTTCCTTTATTTACTTTTAATTTTATATGCTTTTATATGATTGTCTATTGTCTGTACCTCATCTGTGTTCTTTGTTTAAAACAGGTCCCTTTTGTAAATGAGTCCTTGTGACTCATTGAGACTAACCTGTATAAATAAAGATTGATTGAATGAGCTTATGATATCTTCTCAGTGATATGTGGGTCTGCTGTGCACCCGTCACCACTCATCTCACTGTTTGGGTGCTCCCTGTGGAGATGTCCTTCAGCAAGTACGAGAAGGATGTGATTGCTTTTGGCTCTTTTCTGACCATGAGTCCTATTTTGTGCAGATGGAAGGACTCACACCCCGGCACATGAACACTGGATAAAAGAAGTCATTTATCATATTCATCTGTAAAAACTAGATATACCATGAAAGGTTCTGTCAAAAGATTCTGGGACACTTGGCATCTTTTTGTGTCATGTGTTGAGAATGTGTCAATGCCTGATTAAGACATTTATGTCTGTGCGACACATGTGGTGTGTGACAGGAGGTGCTGGAGGGGATTTTGTTCTATGTTCTTTTTTCCCCCTCCTTTTCTCTTTTGTGTGTGTCTGTGTGTTCACAAAAAAAAAACTATAAAAAAGACTGATTAATTGACTGAAAAGACTGATTGTTTGAATTGATTGTTTGTTTTTAAGTTGACATTGTTAAAAAGGGGCAGAAATGATAAACTTATTCTTCCTCTGCTTCCTTTCATTTTATGGGTATTTTTTTTTAATATGTTCTGTTTTAAAATTGAAATGAAATGAATAAACAAACCTAACTAACTAACAAAATTAAAAATAATTTTCTGACTTTGGATATTTTGAAGCATCTTCATGAATTGAACATTTTTCCAAAGGTGATGTACCTACCAGAGCTCGAGTTGAACAAATTACAGAGACATGGGCACATGTGGAGAGAAGCATCTATTTATTCTTATATATGTGTATAAGAAGTCTGTGATTGTTAGAGAACATTGAAATTGTTTAAAAAATAACATTGATTGAACACCAAATACAAGAGTAACGCAAGAGTGGGATGGAGCCAGCAGAACATAAAATTAAAATGACACTAAAGTGTTGAGCTGACAATATTATTGCATGATAAAAATACTGTACATTGTGCCCGATGGCAATCCATTACTGATCATAAAAAGGCCTGACTGAGTGAGAGAAGAGAGAAGAGTTTGAGGTCCCATGTGTGAGGATTAAGTGCACTTATTTAAAACTCTCCACTAGCCTATTAGTTTTCCACTACTTGTGTAGACATAATCAATGTAGGTGTAAACAATTCTGATTTATTATGTGGAAAGGTTACCAAGAAAATACACAAAAACTAGAACTGAAAGAACTTCTTACAGAGGACCAAGCTACCTCACTCATGTAGACCCTGTTAATCTCATCCCCAACACTTTTTAAATCTTGTGTATTACAGACTTGTAATATGTGAAAAATACAAGGTCTATATGAAGACCTAAGTTCTCAGCAGGTTTTTCAGCCAAAGTCTAAATCAGCATTGTTCTTTGATCTTTTCCATTTTCAGGGGTCTCCACAGCGAGTCATCCTCCTCTATCTCTGCCCTCATGGCAATGTCCGCTCTAACTGCATCCAGATATTTCATCTTTGGCCTTAATTGTATATTTATTTTTTTAATTTTTTTTTAATTTTTTTTATTTTTGGCATCTGCATTTCTGACATCCTGCTACCCACTGTTCCTCCTCAACACATGTCCAAACTATCTCAATCTGGACATCTCAATCTGGACATGTCCAAACTATCTCAGTTCGGCTTCTCTAACTTCATCTCCTATTGTTGGTTTGTTTCAGATTTTTGCATTTGTAAAAATCTAATTCTACTAGTTGACTAACTTCTTTTCTGTAGCTTTTCAAAAACCCAGATAGCTACACCGTTACAGAAAGTTAAACTTCATTTTTCAAATGACAAGAACTCAAATGGACCACATCACTCAAGTGCTACCAAGTTTCTTATGTACCTCAAGTGTAGAAAGAGAATTTAATTCAGTGCTTGAATATTCAAACACCACAGCCATTACTTAAACCAAGTGGCTCTCTGTTTGTATTTGACAAGAAGCTAGGGCACAAGGCGCACGTCTGGTAGACAAAGATAGTAGCGAGGCTCCACCATTCAGCTGAGACACTGATTTTCCTGAGGACAGGAAGCAAAGTGGTAAAGGCACATTCTGCTAACGAGCTATGAATTTACTATCAAACGCAAAGTCCTTCTCATTAATGCTGCAGAAAAAAGGTTGTCAAAGATGTTGCACTTAGAGTATGAAGTTGTTTCATCATCTTTGCCCCTCATTACAAATGGCTTTAATAAAGTGTGTAGTCTTTCATTGTTTCTTCTTGTGTCCCTCACAAAAATTGTAATATATGAATCTGTGATGAAAAACATCAAAGCTGATCAAACTCGATATTTTTTCACAAATGTATTTCTCAACATTGTGTAATGACTGTTCAAAGAAACTATGGTCCATCTGTGAACTCACGATCCATTCTGAATGAGGCACAAACATATAACAAATATATGTATATACTGTACATTTTAAACCTAGCAGGACCCTCAGATGATGACTGGTCCATATTTAGAGTTAAGACAGCTAAAGCTCTCCATATGGGAAACATAATGTATTCAGCTAGCCAATAAAAGTCAAGTTGTTTTTCTATGAGTGTGTTTGTATGTGTGTTTTAATTTTTTCATGTGTTTTTTTTTTTTTCTGTAAGGACATTTCTATTGGGAGCTTAAAGGATGTCAAACATGATAAATTACAAAAAGTAATTACCGGGTAAGAGCAAAATGAAAATCAGAGTTGTGTGCTGATTGCTGTTTCCATATATGATACTTTGATTTTTGGAGTCAGGCTAAATTCTGGGTTGTGAGTTGGTCTTTCTTGTGATGTGACTATCTCAACAGTTCATGGGGCGTTAGAAAATTAACCTGCAAGGCTACTCGAGATTATGGCTTGATTATTGTATCAATATGTTGCAAAAACCAAGCGTATAAACAGTGTGTGTGCATCAGTATCAATCATTACTGTGCTGCATAAGGCTAGGAAAAGTAAGAGGAAAAATAAATGTATTTACAGAACTGAGATGACATTTTTACATTTGTGCAAAAAATAAAAGCAAACAAACTGGAAGCCAGAAGAGCAAGGGGGCACTGGCCGACTGCTACAACCGTATAAAGTGGAGCCAATTCAGGTGAGCCAAAACTCCATGATGTCCCACCTACACCAAGCTGAGTCCTGCAGAGACAGATCTGCTCAGGAAGTGGTCACACCTGAATATATGCACATGTAGTCAATACAACCTCAGATGTACAACATAAAACTGAAAATGCAGGAAATGAACACAAGAATCATGGAAAGCCTAATAAAACTACAGAATAATAAAACACAGAACATAAGAGCAGGAAAGATTCAAGCAATTATCTGTTTCTTTGTGAAAAGACCAGCAAGAGCATTTTTCAAACATTTGAAGTCCATTGTTCCACATTAAAATTTATTTTTCACAAGTGAAAAAAACATTCAAGGCAATTTCAGTTTTTTTTCATAAGTCAGTTCTCTGTGTTTTCACATTAAGATTAGATTTTACAGAGTTTAGAGAATTTTTCTTTTTTTTTTTAACAGCGTGAGACTTTTTCTTATTACACAGTGCCTTATTGTTTTAGGTGAGACGTTTAATGTAAGTGTTGTCATTTTAAACCAGTGCCTTTTCGTGAACGTCCATCCATCCAGCATCTTTTATCCACTTCTTCATTTTTGGGTCAAGGGGGTCGATAGTACCCATGTCCTGTCATCACTGTGTGAGAGGCGGGGGCTCCCTGGACAGGTCTCCAGTCCATCACAGGGACACATAGAGACAAACGAGACAACCAACCATTCACTCGCTCTTATATCTAGAGACAATTTAGTTACCACTCAGCCTAACATGCATGTTTTTGGTCTGTGGGAGGAAACCAGAGAGGACATGCAAAGTCCACCCAGAAAGGCCCCCGGACTGGGATTTAAGGCAAGGCAACCTGCTCGCTGAGAGGCAGCAGCTCTACCAACAGCACCACCACGCTGCCTTCATGAATGTCACATTTTTAATTACATTAATAAAAAATATGCTCAATAAAATGTCTTTGCTTTGTCATAATGTAACACGTTGAGTCTTGGGTTGAATAAAACCTCACATTGAATTGTACTTCTGCTGAATATATAATAATGTATGAGCATTTGTTGTTCTTACGTCTTTAATCTATTGGAAAAAGGCGGAGTGCTAAAATGCATAAATCAGCTCCAAATCAGAGAAGTGATCATAACCTTGTGTTGCTTCAAATTCTCAGCAGCTAAGCTGTTGTTCACATTGCACTTACAGTGGTGCTTGGAAGTTTGTGAACCTTTTTAGAAATGTCTATATTTCTGCATAAATATGACCAAAAACATCATCAGAGTCCTAAAATTAGACCAAGAGAACAAACAAATGACACCAAAATATTGCACTTGGTCATTTTTTTATGAGGAAAATGATCAAATATGACTGATTTGTGAGAGGCAAAAGTAACATCTAGGATTAGCAGTTAATTTGAAGGTAAAATTAGAGTCAGGTGTTTTCAATCAATGTGATGATGATCAGGTGTGAGTGGACGCCCTGTTTGATTTAAAGAACAGGGATCTGTCAAAGTCTGCTCTTCACAACATGTTTGTTGGATAAAAATATCCTTGCATTATCTTACTGACTCAGAGAAGCCGTGCACGCTCGTTGACAGGAAGATTTTTACTTGCAAGGGCAGATGGTCACAACAAGCGTACACAGATTAAAAGTTATGCTTGGAGCCCAGTCACAAGAAGCTGCTATGGGGAGAATTGTGTTTATATGACTTATCAGATCCTTCAAGCTCACAGACTCAGAGGCAACCTTGGAGTACCAGCTTCACATGCACTATCAAATCAGCTTGCCATCCAGCTCGTGCAGAAATATGTTTTAAGAAGAGCTTCTCAGCATGAGGCCAGTCATTCTTCAGCGAGGATACTGGCTGTTTGACCTGCGATCCCTCTTATATGTACCGGGAACGACCTCATGGTGTCAGTTTACAGCCAGAAACAGAGTCCTGATGCATGGTCAGTAATACAGGTAGATACATCTAACAAGGTGGCGTCAAGTCCTCTTCTTTGTTGAACTTCTTCAGATTGAACAAGTATTTTGGATAAAAAACGTTTCGACGTTCCAGAGCTCTCTTGTGAATGAGACACTGAGGCTCATTGGGAATAAACTGTATAAATTAAGGTTGAATGAACAAGAACAACCAGATTCTTCACAGAAAATTAGTGAATAGTTCCACAAGGCTCCCCAACATTTGCTGCAGCTCACAAAGTCTCTCTGGGACTCTCAAAGAGAGAACTTTGAGTTTGGGGGAAAATAAAATAAAGTTAAATAGAGACACACGTCTTTGCTTTAATACAAATGTGTTTTGGCATTAATAATGTTTAATTATAAGAATTAAATTAGCATAGACACAAGTCAAAAGCCTGCACGCTCTTGCGGAGGCAAACTCTTTTGCTGTCCCGCTGTGCACGGAGTTCTGATAAACCGATCATGTGTGATTGCCTGCAAGCCAGATTAAACAACAACAAACAGATTTATTACTGGCAGAATATTGATGATGATGATTGCACAGCAGCTTTGTAGTGAGTTTAAAAATAGTTAACTGTTAGGTTATTAAAATGTTTTGATTCTCCTCCATATCTGAGGCCATGGTCCTCAGTCAGTAAAGGGTGGATTGCTCTCTTCGGGTCGAGAGTGAGGTTCTGCCTCAAGTGGAGGAGTTCAAGTATCTTGGCGTTTCGTTCACTAGTGAGGGAAAAATGAATCGTGAGATTGGCAGGCGCACTGGTGCAGTGTCTGCAGTATTGGGGAATCTGTGCCGGTCCATTGTGGTGAAGAGGGAGCTGAGCTGTAAGGCAAAGCTCTCTGTTTACTGGTAGGGCCACGTTCTCGCCCTCACATATGGCCACGAAGTCTGGGACATGACTGAAAGAATGAGATGGTGAATACAAGTGGTAAAAATTAGTTTTGTTCGCAGGGTAGTTGGACTCACCCTTAGAGATAGAGTGAGAAGTTCAGTTATCTGTAAGAGACTCGGAGTAGAACTGCTGTTCCTCCACATCCAGAGGAGCCAGTCGAGGTGGTTCAGGAATCTGTTAAAGATGCTTCCTGGGTGCCTCCCTATAGGGAGGTGCTTCGGGCATGTCCGACTGTGAGGAGACTCCAGTGTAGACCCAGGACACGCTGGAGAGACTACATCTCTCTACTGGCCTGGGAATGCCTTGGAATTCTACCAGAAGAGCTTGAAGATGTGGCTGTGGAAGGAGATTTCTGGACCTCCCTGCTCAATGTGTTGCGCCCGCTATCTGACTTTGAAACACGCGCAAGATAATGGATGAATGGATGGATGGACATTGTATTCTGTTAATGGTAACAATAAAGTTTTAATGTAATTAGTGTTCTTTGAATGTCTTCTCATATGTTTCAGACAGCAGGCGTTTGCTTTTGCTGATAGATACAATAAATCTGCCTAACTGACCAAGTCTTGATGAACACAGCTCATTAAAGGTGGTAGTCACAAAATAAGTTGATAAACAGGGAAGCTCACATTTACAAACTGTAAAAAGCTTCCTCTTACCACACAAGGGGATCATCCAGCAGAAATATGTGGTCGTTAGTGTCTTCCCTACTTGGAATGCTGTTAAGGCCAAATTAGATTGGATGGTTTCCCCTGGAGTGTCCAGCCTGAAAAGCAAATAAGGGAGGTCTGAAGGACCTCCCCAAATGATTAGACTATTCAGATAGTTACACATTCTCAATATAACTCTGTGTAAACATGAGTTTGTCATCTTCTTCTGGGTGGTGGTAGCAGCAACTCACTGTGAATTACTCACATGTGGACTGCTGTCTCCTGAGCAGAAGATCCATGTATACATGTATTTAACTTTCTCCAATGTGAAGAAAAAAATACTTAAGAAGTAGCTAGGACTTGTTGTTTTTTATGTTTATTTCCTCTTGGAACAAACAAACATGCTCTTTTTTAATGTAATGAATTGGCAAGTCAGCAGAGGCAGACTAATATGTATTTGTGTTAAATAAGAGAAACAGTGCCATTTTTGTTTTTCACATTGGTTCATATTATCATATATTTTATTGTAGGGAGTCCAAGTTATGTTTATTTGTTCAATGAAATGTTCAGGATGAGAAGAACCAATTTGTCTCACTAAAAACAAAGAACAAACATACAAGAAAATACTAAAGAATGCAACAAGGATCCAAAATAAAATACCAAAAAGTGAAAAAGTAAATATAATATTTACAAGGTCCTAAAGAGAGATAATAAACAACAACATGGTAGAATAACAGTGCAAGTAGGATGAATTTGTAGGAATAAATTAATACAAGCTAAAATGCACATTGTGCATAACTAACATAAACTGCACAGGTTGTGTGACTGGTTATTGCACATGTAGTGAGAAACATTGAGATGAATTATAGTAAGACAGTGACATACATGACATGACATAGCCACATAGTACAGCAGCAATACACCTAGCTGTCAGAGCTAATATTAGTCATATTAGGTAACAGATGGTGACAATGGTGCAATGTTATTGTCAGTTGTTCAGTATTCTTCATTAAAAGTTCAGTAATCTGACAGCTTGTGGATAATAACTGTATTTGAGTCTTTTGGTGTGCGATGGCAGACTCCTGTATCGTCTGCCTTAGGGTAGTAGATGTAAGAGTCCTCATGTTGGGTGGGTGAGGTCCTTAATGATGCTACGCGCTTTACGCAGACACCGGCTGTGGTAGATGTCCTGGATGGTGTGGAGACTGCTACCAGTGATGTCCTCTGCTGTTTGCACCACCATCTGTAGGGCTTTCTGACTGGTGCAGTTCCCATACCATCTTGTCACGCAGTCTGTCTGTCATAAGATGCACCTATACAAGTTTGTTAGGATGCTGGTATTCGTACCAAACTTCTTTAGTCTTCTTAGGAAGTAGTCTTTGTTGGGCTTTCTTGACCACAGTGTCTGTATGTAATGTCCAGGACAAACCCTCATTAATGTGAATGCAGAGGAACTTGAAGCTGCTGACTTGTTCCACCTCAGCGTTGTTTATGCAGATGGGAGTGCTGCCATCCAAGCTGTTTCCTGAAGTCCACTATCATCTCCTTCATTTTGATGACATTTAGGGAGAGATACTTTTCCTGACACCAGCTGCTTTGTGATTTCACCTCTCATCATTGTTGGTGATGAGGCCCAATATGGTGGTGTCATCATTGAACTTGAATATGTTTGAGCTGTGCTTGAAAGAACAGTCATGCGTAAATAGCAAGTACAAGAGTGGACTAAGGACTCAGCCCTGAGGTGTACCGATGCTGAGGACTAGTGTGGAGGAAGTCTAGTATCCAGCAGCAGATGGACTTCTCCAGACAATAAGGACATAAACCTTGAAATGTATGCTCTTTGAATTATACTTTTGGATTCTGTTTATTGCATTTATGATTGAATGCATCAAATAAACAAATTTAAATGGAAACAGATCATTGTATTGATTGGTTTAATTTACATAATTACTTTAATTGGTGGATTTCCCTAGGCTGTTTGCTTTCAGTAACTGTGGCCCCCTGAGCAGTTTAGTTGAATAGTCCTGCCTTAAGAGGTCATAACCAGACTATTTGTCTTGTTTGCTAAATTAAGTTAGCTGTGGCGGCCATCTTGAATTGTCTCTAAAGGCCATTCAGTTGTAGAGCCAGTAACTTCTGAGATTTTAGACACTTGTCCAATGGATGATGAGATAATTTGCTTGCCTGCCTTTAGTGATGATCATTATTCTCATCTGTCCATCCATCCATCCATCCATCCATCCATCCATACATACATACATCCTTATAGGCGGTCCTGAATGAGCAACAGAGATAATGTAAAATATACATCTCAAGTCTCCTGGCAGATTCACAGTTCGAGTCTTAGCATCACAGTATCAATTAGGGCACCTCTAGATCTGTATATAATTCAATAGTTATGCCTTTATAGTTAAAAGATGAAAAATACGATCATTTTGATTATTAATTTTGACTTACTATAGGCTAGAGTTTATCAAAATTGAATTAATATACAGTATAATCATAAATATGGTGGTGAATAACCACTTTTCCTGTGACTGAACAATACATTTGAACCACTTACAACAGTTCACAACACCATAATCAGTGCTTCTATTATTTATTACTTCAAAGATGCCTTCGGTAAAATATGTAACAAAAAACACATAGTCATCCCTCCCCTTTGATACAGATGTCTACCAACATCTCATCAGCATCCCATCAGAAACTAGCCCCTGGCTTGTTTAAATTTCTTCTCTACATTTAGTGCAAATATGTTTTCTGTACGCATCTAAAAATCTCTTGTTGAAAAATAAAGACTGAAACTCTTTTCTATACATGATTTAATTGACCTCTGATTGATTCCTCCTAATGGGACGTTGAGTGCTTGCTGTTTGACTGACACTTTTCAAGGCAGGGCATCTGTTAAGGCAAGATAAAATCATGGGCTAACTTCAAAATATTTGCATGATTACAGGAGCATTTATCACTGGTGATGTGATGAGCAATCAGGAAAATCAACTGAATGCAGTGCAGGTGGTGCCGACCAAGGTTCAATTTAATTACATTTAAATCTAGCCATTCGTGTGCATTTCATCCTACTGAAAATTTGTAGAAAAAATATATATATACCATATACTGTATGTGTAACCTGTGCTTGAGATCAGAACCCCATAATAGATCCATTTGTGCATATATATTTTAAAATAAACTTTAAAACTGGAATACAAAGAACTTTTCAAATGGGGCTTCATTGAAAAGTTATCTACAAAAATATCTTACCTGATTTAGCTTTTCTCAAGGTCAATGTCAAGGTTCTTTATTGCCATTCACATCACATGTGGTACATGAGGTGGAACGAAATTGTGTACACAGGGTCCCAGTTACACCCAACAATAGAAAAATATAAAGTGTAAAAAGAAACAGTAAATGCCAATCTACGATATAAACTAAGATATACGCTAGTCACTTATAGTGCAAAACAATAAACTAAACAACAGCAGCATGAACATGAGTCTTTGTGAGTTGATGAGTACGAATGAATGAAAACAGCATCATGAAATAATCAGCAACATGAAATCAGCAGCATGGATAATCAGCAGCATGGATAATCAGCAGCACATATCAACAATCAAAGTTGCAATACAG
>JARVLU010000002.1:2653320-2668576 GCA_031762415.1 Simpsonichthys santanae | reverse complement strand
ATATATATAATGATATAGATACTGTATATGTATATATTCCAACAGTCACTGCCCAGTGAGATACTGACTTAAGCACATTTTGTATATTCATTGTGCTTGAAAAATCATGCAAGGTAATAATAATAAAAAAAATAAAAAGAGTTCAGAATGAACAAAATAACTTTTTGCCAAGATTAAATTCTCTAGACTATATTAATGGACTATTTCATGGATTAAAAGCTAAAAGGATTTTACAGACTACCGGTATGTATTGTTTAATAATTGAATTTGGTTATTTAAATGTAACATTTTATCAGTGTCTAAATGTGGTCCACTAATGTGGTTTTGTTTCCTATATTATGTGGTAAATATTTTAAAACCTTATACTTATTTTACATCAGAAAATAACTTTTTTAAACTGGTTACAGGGAATAGTGAAAGAAGAAGTGTGAAAATGCATCAGTACCAGCAGCAAAGGGACCGCAAGTTGAATCATGCAGATTCACACAAAGTTATAAAAACAGATTGTATGAATAAGAGACTGTACAGTAAGAACAAATGCTGTGCAGTTATTAAAAATAGCATAGATTCAAAGAAATGTGCAACTGATTAGATTGATTTAATTGTGCATAATGTGCATTTTTACAATTTTAGCTCGCTACAAAGATCATCTGAACCTGTAGAGAATAATCAGAGCTTTAGATCACATTCATACACCGATGGGACACACGTCAGAGGCAGTGATGGGTTCAGTGTCTTGCCCAGGGACACTTCAGCATGTGGCTGCTGGAGGAATCGAACCCCCAACTCCCCCATTGACGGACGGCTGCTCTAGCCATTCAGCTACAGCTGATCCAAATAAGTTAAGGGTGGCACGGTGAAACAGCGGGTAAAACTGTCGCTTCTCAGGGAGAAGGTTGCTGTATGAAATCCAGCCTTCCTGGGTGGAGTTTACACGTTCTCTCCTTGCATGCATGGATTTTCTGGATACTCCTCCCACAGGCTAAAAACATGAACGTTAGGCTAAATTGTAACTCTTAACTTGTTCTTAGGTGAGGGTGTGACGGTTGATTGTCTCTGTGGCCCTGTGATGGCCTTGTGACCTGTCCGTTCCCCGCCTCTCGCACAATGACCGCTAGACCAGTGACCTCCATGACCTGGAAAGCAAAAAGTGGGTAAAGAGAACGACTTAAATAAACCGACATGTTATTGTTTAAACTTATCTGTTGCCCCAATTTTAACAAGAGCAAATACGTGTAGGAAAGTGAGGAAAAAACATCGCTCTACGTTCTCTCTCACTTACTACACCTACACATTGTACTTTGTATATCTAATGGCAGAGTTTGGAATTTCTTTATTTATCCCCAAATAAGACTTGTTTTCTTTACTGTAATCTTTACAGTCTTAAGAAATCTTTCATAGACAAACAGCACTGATCACCACCCTCCACCTTTGCTCTGTACTTGGTGGAAGAATACATCTTTTCAGTGTGTTAATCAGTTTCTGTCAAGTTTGTGTATAAAAGGCAGTTGTGTTCATCCTGTTATTCCAACCAAAAGCTTCAGCCACTCAACGGCTCTGGCTGACATGCATGGCTTCACTGAGGACAGAGATATCCTTAGAGCTCTACCCACCAGCGTCCCATCCATCCACCACTGATTCCTAATCCTGTCTGTAAGCTGTTCACAGTGGGGTGTCCTGACCGCTTATGCCACCCATACTCTCAACCCCTGCCTCAAATCGTACGCTGATTTAGAGCATGAATCATCAGTGTGGGATTATACAGAGTGAGTCATATCAAGCA
Organism: Simpsonichthys santanae; assembly: GCA_031762415.1. NCBI lineage: Eukaryota > Metazoa > Chordata > Actinopteri > Cyprinodontiformes > Rivulidae > Simpsonichthys > Simpsonichthys santanae. The sequence continues at coordinate 2,666,793 of JARVLU010000002.1, read as the reverse complement.
AGGGATGCCCGGTGCACTTGGAAATATGTTCCAGTGTTTGTTGTGGTTCAGACAAACTTAGAGGTTATGTTACTGTTACAGCCAAGAGCTAGAAGAGATGTTTACCATGTTTGCATCTTATGTTGTGGCATTGGTGCCCAAAACTAACCACATTTAGCAGTATGGGTTTATGGAAGATCAAAAGTTATTTCTGTTTTTTTGCTTACCATTTTTATTTATTTCTAAATTTCATGGGCGTGGCTTATATTCAGGTGCACTCAATAGTTCCAAAATGATCATAAGTAAATCTAGGTCCATGAAACTATGATAGCTTTTGAGTGATTGTGGATCCTACACTAAGATGAACTGCTGTGATAGTTTTGTTGCACAGTTCTGTCCCCTCATACATCTCACCTGGCGTCTGTTCAGATACCATCGATTTAGGGCTTAAAGCTCTTCTTTGCTCATGTTCTCTCCTTTTCCCATCTGTTTGATGTTGTGTACACGAATGGGAGGTTTCTTAGCCCCCAGACACACAAACAGATCCCGTTGTGCAGAAATAGACTGATATTGTTTTTCCATTTTGCCCCATGTTTGGAGTTGTACTATCATCCAGTCTTTTCACATGGAGATATGCTGAAATAATTGAATCAACTCCTGCTGCTTGGTTTGAGCTGCTCATGCTGCAATCCAGACGGAGTGAAAATAAAGAGAAGAACCTCTCCCCTCCCCTCTCACAGTCTCTCATCACATGCCGCAGCTCCTCCCTCCACCTTGCTCTTCTCCCGGTTGACTACCCTCCTCCACTTCTTTTTCTCCCAGTCTCCATCCCTTTCTCCCTCAACCGCTTCAGCCAAACCTGGAATGAACAGTGGCTACACCATCCTTGCGGCTCTACGCGTGAACTGCATGTGTCAGTGGGTGCAATCGTGTTTCTTCGCAGCTGATGGGAAGGACTCATGAAGTGCTCCGGACTGGATATCAGATCCCCATCCCTGTGCATACTAATCACATTTTTAACATCCTCCCGTTGAGATAATCTTATCTTCTTCCTCTTGAGGCAGCATCTCAATGGCATCTTCACTTCTTTCTCCTAAATATTGGATGTAATGTGCACGCACTGTGAATGGAAACAAGGAATTTCTGGATATCCTTCATCACAGCTCTGGTAAGATGTCTTTCTCTTTTTCTCACCTCCTCCTCCTCTCTCTCTCTCTGCATTATCTGTCTGCTTCTCTTGCTCTTCCAACCTGATTCACTCATAACAAATTGACAGGTGAACACAGTGCACACAATCAAGAAGCAGCCAAATGAAGCAGAGCAGGCTATTTAAAGTGGGACATAAAACGAGAGGGGGGGGGGGGGGGTAAATGTGTATGTGGGCTGGATGGAGGTTGTGGGGAACAGAACTGTGTGCCGACATCAGCAGTGTTGGTCCTGCTGTCAAAGGATGCAGGAGAAATAAAATGCTCTGCTTGGAGCTTGTTATTGATCTGCAGTTATTTTCAGCTCCAGTCGTAGATAACTTTGCCGGGTCCATCTATCTGTGAGCGTTGTATTTGTTTTGGCCGTGTGAATGCTGACAGGCTCCTACTTTGTCATAATAAGGAGGTACATTCTGATAGGAGGGTGTGAAAATGAGGTTTGTGTGTGCTTGTCCTTGCTTAAAACATCCTGCACTTTATCTGTGATGCAGCAGGGTGGGATCTGGTTTTCTTTATTAGACCGTACATCAAAGTATTTGGCCACACCTGACTGTCACACCAACAGGAATTCTATGAAGTTGGTCCCTCTTTCACAGCTATAAGACTTTCCATTCTTCTTTAAAGGCATTACACAAGAATTTGAAGTACTGTATGAATTTGCAGCCATTCATTTTGAAGAGTGTTATCAAATCAAGTAATATGAGCAAGATGGTCTGGTCCCCAGTCTCTGCTCTAGATCATACCAAAGGTCCCCAGTGGGGTTAAGATCAAGTGACCTGTCTAAAGATTTTGATGCTGTAGATCATGACATCTTACGCCATAAGCTCTCAGATACTGGCTTCTCAGATCACACTATCGGTTGATTTTGTAATTATCTCTCAGGCCGTAAGCAATGTGTTAAACAGAGTGGTTCTTCTTCTAGTTATTTAACTGTCAGTAATGGTGTACCACACGGTTCAGTCTTAGGACCCACCCTCTTTACGATCTATATACGTAATGTAGGTCAGAACATTCCTGACACATCCTTGCATTTCAATGCTGATGATGCTGTTGTTTATTGTTGAACTAAATCAGCTGCTAAGGTTTTATTTTTAAGCTTCTACAGTCTTCATTTGACATAATTCAGTCAGACTTGCAGATGTTGGATGCTGTCTATCACGGCACACTAAGATTCATAACTGGCTCTAACTACAGCACCCATCACTGCACTCTGTACTCATGGGTCAACTGGTCATCATTAACTTCATGCAGACTCCCACACTGGTACATTTTCATCATTAAATCACTTCTTGGTCTGCTGCCTTCTTATAGCTCCTCCCACGTTGCATTGTCAGTGCAGTTACAGCGTGCGTTCTCAGGCCATCATTACCTGCAGTGTCCCCTCAGTGCAGACTGAACTCAGCAAAAAGGCCCTTTCTTACTCTGCTCCTGTAACCTGGAACACATTGCAAAAAGATCTGGACCCGTCTACCGTACTTTGACCTCTCTAAGGGTTTTTCTCTAGTATCTGCTAAGTTAATGGAAAAAATAAACACAGACATGTTCCTGTTTTCAGTATTTTATATTACTTTACAATGTAGCTGTTTTATTATGTCTTCCATTTATTTTTCAATATGCTTTTTTAAGATTATCTACTGTTGTCATCATTCTTTGTTAATTCAGGTCTCTCTTGTAAATTAGTCCTCAAGGCTCAATGGGACTAACCTGTTTAAATAAAGGTTGAATTGAATTTTTTAAATTAAGTTCAATGCAAAAATCAATGCAGACGTGTTCCTGTTTTGTAAATTTTACCTTGTTTCATAATGAAGCTTGCCTTTATTTTATATCACTACTTTTATTTACTTTTCATTTTCAATGCATTGTTGTCTGTACCTCATCTGTGGTTTGTCTAAAATGGAATTAAAAAAAAAAAAAGTATTTCCTCACCCAAGACATGGATTTACTGTCGTGGCTTTGTGCACTATAGAGCAGTCATGTTTGAATAAAAAAGGGCTGTCCCCAATGTGTTACCACAAAGATGGAATTATCCAACATGTTTTGATTTGATGCATTTAATAAATTAAAAGTCATGCACAAATAATGTTGGGTTGTTTCTTGCAACTGCAGTTATTCTTGAAAATATTTTTCTTGTATTGAATTGAAACACATTCGGTCATTGTCACATTTTTTCTTTTTTTTTTTTTTTTATCTAATTTTGTTAACGTTCGTCTTTGTTGTATGAAATAAATGTCAATTACATATTGATAAATGTACTAGAATTATTCTTATATATTTGCTTGTCAGTTTTTTTTTCTTTTTTATCGTATTGGCTAGAACCATGAGTAAAATTGACTTAGCTATTTTGTTCTCCTGCACATGCTAGATTGGATTCTTTCCTTTTATCTTTGCTGCTGTCTTGTTAGTTTCAGTTCATCTTTCACTCTTGTCTTTATGAGCCCTACAGGGAGAGGAGGGATTGTTAGAGGAAAGAAAGGAGAGATATGGGTGTCTAAGACAGAGGCAAAGTGAGGACAGTATGTTAGTGTGTGTCTGTGACTGGGAATGGAAGGTAGAGAACAAAAGCTTTGAAAATATACCAACGACAGATTGACAGGGAGGCTGGAGACGGTACTGGGAATGAGAAGCAGAGTGTGCGTCTAATACTGCTCAGAAAGAGCTTTTAGATGGCCAAACCTCATCTGATGCTCAGGCTTTTGGCAGCAGGTCAGTTTACACACACACACACACACACACACACACACACAAACACACTCCTACATACACACATACACGCCTGTGCACTCTCTAAGGGAAAATGTGCCACAGATTGCTCAGGACCTGCATCTTGCACCTAACTGCTGGCTGCATTTCCTGCAACCAGCAAACATCAATATTTATCACATTTTCCATTTCAGAGAAGAAACCACAAAAACACCAAGAGAGGGGAAAATAATAAAAGATAAATCAGATTACCCCACCTTGGGTAGGCCCTCTGCTATCGTTTCATTTATAATTGCTTCACAGCACTTAGCCAATTTAGGCTGATACTTGTGCATATTAAAATACAGGTGCAGCAGAGAGACTTGTGCTTCCACTGATTCAACGGGAGTTATGGAAAGAAGTCTGCATGAAACATATGGGCAGTGGATGTTAAGGTAAACTGTTAGTCCAAATAACAAATCATGTGTAATAGGATTATGGACTAAATAAACCAGATCATGTTGGATACTACTGACCTGTCATGTGGACCTCAGGGTGCAGTTCTAGGCCCAGTTTTGTTTTTATTAAACACTTCATTGGGCAGTTCATAATAATAGTAGATGCCATTTAACATGATCAATGACAGTTTTAGATTGGTCACAAAGTGTTTTTTTTATTTTTTTTAATGAAATACATTTTCCTTCCTTCCATCGTCTTTAACCGTTTCTTCCTTTTTGGGTCGTGGGGTCACTAGTGCCCATATCCAGCAGTCACTGTGTGAGAGGCGGGGGACATTGGACAGGTCTCCAGTCCATCACAGGGACACATAGAGACAAACGAGACAAACACTCATTCACTCTCTCACTCACACCTAGGGACAATTTAGAGCATATGTGTCAAACTCAAGATCTGGGGGGCAAATGTGGCCCTCGTTGACATCTTGTGTGGCCTGCAATATAAAATGCTTTTGTCATTTCATTTTTTCCAATAATCTTTGATTATGATGTCAAAAGTGCAACAGAGAATGTCAAAGGAGATCAGTCAAATTCTTGTTGAGGAACCTGCATCCAAGAAAACATGTTGGGTATCTGACTTGAGCTGATGTACATTCTGAAACCAGCCCTTAATTTGAAAAAATAAAAATGAAAAATAAAATAAAATAATAATAATTATTATTATTTTGCCCCTCTTTTGTAAATGGGTTTGACACCCCTGACTTAGAGTTAACAATCAGTCTAACATGCATGTTTTTGGTCTGTGGGAGGAAACTGGAGTACCCAGAAAAACCCACGCAACACGCAGACAACATGCAAACTCCTCCCAGAAAGGTCCCTGGCTGGGATTTGAACTGTGGTTACCTTCTCGCTGAGAGGCGGCAGCTCTACCAACTGCGCCACCGTGCTGCCTAAAATAGCAAGTCATTTTAAAATGTTTTAATTCACAGTGAAAAACCAACAGAATGAATGGTACACAAACCTTTTTGTCTCTGTTTTAGAATCAATTTTAAAATCTTGGTGTTGACATTTAGGACCGTGCATAGTCAAGCTTCACAGTATATTATTGATTAAATTACTATAAGGTTTTACATTTCATTTTTTACCTCAAGTTATTAAACATTTGTATGGATTTCTTCTTTCAAACAGTCAAACAACAAGAGGCATCTCTACTTAAAAATCCTGAAACTTACTGTCAATGAGCAAACTAGCTCATGACCCACTGGGCAGACTATAATGAAACTAAGGACATACTCATTACTTTTCATATACAGTTTTCATTCAACCTTTGTTTAGGCAGGTTAATCTCTTAAATTGTACAATTGTTTTTGGATCAAGATGGCTGCCACACCTGATCCAAGAAAACATAGAAACAACTACACCTTTGTGATATTCACAACCATTGAGTTAAAATTTGGTGTGGTAGTAGCTGAGACTGATCCATAATATATTCTGTGAACAGATCAGAAAAATCTGTTTACAACTTTTTTAACTTGTGACATGTTTGGAATGCTACTTTAAACAATTATTTAAATGTTATATGCTTTGTTATGATTTTTTTTTTGTATTTTATTGTAAAATAATGACATTCATCTGTGAAAGCTGCCTCATAAATAAAACGTATCCACATGTGCAATTGTTAGTAAAAGATACCTGCTGTGTTTGAATATCCTGGATGATACAGGATCTTTGGGTTTTGAATGAAACATAATGTATATACAGTTATAATGTCATTAGTTTAAACTTTTTATCTGGGTTTTACTGGGAATTTAAAAAAAAAAACAAGAAAGATACGATACAATACAAAAAAAATAGCATTTCTACTCAGCAGTATTCTGCTGATTGGCTGCTTTATTAGATCATTTTTAACCCTATGTCTTCCTTCTTTCACAGAACGTGTGGCTAGCAGGAACGCTTTATACATTTTATTTTATTTTTTTAACCTTGCTCGGCTTCAGTAAAAGCTTGTCATGCGGTAGATGACTTGCATCCAAGAGTGACTCACACTGCCCATGAATGCACTTTCCTCCCACAGCGAAGAAGAACTGATACCACCCATCACCAAATGAGAAAATTAACAACTCATTTTTAATCCCCCCCTCAACTTCCAAGGCAGCTATTCTCAGGGCCATTATAGGAAATAATGATTATTACCGATGTGGTTTCATGATTTACCATGATGCATGAAATGAAGTTGGCAAATTAGTCACAGCAATTGACAGCTAATGGTGTCCATAGTGGTGTGCTGCTGTTGAAAAGAAAAGTTCTGGGGATTTGAGCTTCATAATGTGGCTTACTCTTTGGCTAGATGCAATTTGTCACACAAGAATAATGGGGGTGGGGGGTGGAGACAAACTCCAGCCTTGTTTTTCAAAGCACCATCATATATTTAGTTAAACCCTAAAAAGACCCTTGAAAAATGAAGCTATGGGGTTTGAAATGAAATGTATTTAAACTGTTAATGAACTTCACTATGACAAATTAAAAACAAAATGAAAGAAGACTTATTTACTAAACATAAGATAAAAACTATTTTTCTTCTGTCCATCCATCCATCATCTTCCTCTTGTTCTGGACTCAGTTCTTGGGGGCAGCATCTTGAGCAGGGAGGTCCAGACATCTCTTTCCACAACCTCTTCCAAGGTGTTCCCAGACTTAGTCTCTCCAGTGTGTCCTGGGTCTTCTGCAGGGTCTCCTCCCAGACAGGCATGTCTGAACCACCTCAACTGGCTCCTCTGGATGTGGAGGAGCAGCGGTTCTACTCCAAGTCTCTCCTGATAACTGAACTTCTCACCCTGTCTCTAAGGGAGAGTCCAGCTACTCTGCAGAGGAAACTCACTTCAACCTCCTGGATCCACGATCTCATTCTTTCAGTCTCTACCAGAGTTCATGACCAGAGGTGAGGGGAGGAACCAGTTATCAACACCAACTTGTATAAATTGCATGAAATACTATTTTTCTTCTCCTTCACTTATTGATGGACAACATTGATTAGTGTACATCATCAGCCCTACGGTCAATCCAAGAATAAGCAACTCAAATTGTTTAAAAAAAAAAACAAATAGAACAATATACAATAAAAATGTTAATATAACTGTTATTAAAAGTATGCCAGAGTCCTTGCTTGTTTTTTCTTTCTTTTCTTTGGAAAAGCATGAGCAGTTGAGGTTTGGAGATGGAATAGAAGAAGAGAGAATATTCTGACTCAGATTGATATTTCATAACTCTGCTCCTGTAACCTGGAACAATTTGCAAAAACATCTGAAGTTTAAGAGATTTTAAACATTTGATAATGTCAATAGAAAGATCAAAGCAAGTGTGTTTTTGTTTTTAATATTTTGCTTTGTTTTAGTTGGCATCTTGATTTGACTATTTTTTACAAGTACATTCATTTGATTTTAATTGTTTTGTTGATTTATTGTATTCTGTACTTTATTTGTTGTCTGTTTAAAACAGATATATCTTTTAAATGTGTCCCCGTGACTCAGTGAGACTAATCTGTATAAATAAAGGTTGAATTAATGAATAAAATAAGTTATTATTGCAAAAAACACACATGCACACACACCAACACTGGCAAAAACATGTTGAAAAAATAAAAACATTCTTAAACAGTAAGTAGAGAATTAGTGAAAAGACAAAAGTATAGTACTATTTTAAACTATTAAAAAAATGATTAAATTGTAAATCAATTAGTTTATGTGAAATGAACTTTCTTGTCTTATCTTAATTCAGTGTATAACACATGAGATTTTTGATTGTCGTGGTACAAGTAGTTAAAAAGATCTTGCGTACATTTCTGGTTTTGCACCATTATTTTTGATGTCACAGCAACAGGACTTGTTTAGAATGGACTCGGCTGCAACTCAAATGAACTGCAGTTAAGAAGAACTACTGCCAATGCAAATAATCATCTGATTCCAAAATGATGCAATCCACAATTTATCACTGGTTCAAAACAGCTGCGATTTTTAATTTTTATTTTATTTTATTTTTTGCTTTTGGCATGTTTCAGAAAACTAAACTATCCCTTTTCTCACACTTTACTCTGAGAAGCTTATGGCTGTCAAGAAATCTCCCCTTTTCTCCAAAGAGAGAGTAATACACAGGTACTTCTCAAAATCCCCACTTCAGAAATGCTAAATTATGTCTTTAAACTTTAATCTTGGTGCACATGCACAACGAAAACCTCTTCACTATTCAGAATGTTAAGGCACAAAGAATGAACAACGTGAACAGATGTGTATGGAACTATGACAGGATGACCAGGCTTAACGTTGTTATGAATAATCCAATTTGCTCTTGCTAATGAAGCCTGGCCTCCATTTGTAAAAAATAAAAGTCCTGTGCAAGGTAATTACTGGAACACAACACATTGCTTCTTTTGTGGATCAGAATGTGGAGACTGTTTCTTGAAAATGTACTTTGATGCACTTGAATAACGTCCATTTATGCTTCATGTGCTCGATACACACCTCGGAAAATGGAGGCACACAAGCCAACAGTGCTTGTATTCATTAGAATCACAGGGAGAAGCAAGCCTCACGTCTCTTGCTTTTATGTTGCAGTTTCTGATGCTAAACCACAGCTGAGTGAGGTTGCCCCCACTGCGAATGTTACTTAGGAGTGGATATGCATGTATTAAATGAGATACCTGAAGGAAATCTCTGAAATTTCAAATTATAGTCGTTTTTGTTTTGCCTCTAAGATCGCACCCTACATCCTGTTTGAGACTCCAAAGATACTCTTTGATTGAACACATTTGTATTGTGGCACCAACTACATGTAAGAAATCTTGCTTATGTGTTGAGATGCTCCTTAGATTTATTAAATGATATGAACGAAGAGGTCCAGAGGACCAGACTTAACTTTTTAGATTTTTCTACCTGCATTATTCAGCATGCATCAGGATAGAACAAAGAGATTGCTTGTGGTTCTACAATAGGGTTGTTCAACTGGTGGCCTGCAGGCCACTTCCAGCCCATGGGTAACTTAAGTCTAGCCCAATGATGAGTTCATTAATAAGAAACGGAATAAATAAATAAATAAATAAAAACAGAAGAATCTGAGAAAGATCTAACAAAGTTAAATCAGGTCCTCTGGACAGATTCTTCTTGTTGAAATGTTTCGTCTTTCATCCAAAAGACTTCTTCAGTCTGAGGAGCTGCAACAAACTCTGTCTTATAAATAGCACCTTCTTATAGTGGATCAACCAGTCTGATGGTGATAAGATGTTTTCTGGAGTCCACCCTTTCCCCCGTCGACTCCTCTCAGGCAGCCTACATAACTTACGGTACTACATCTCTAGTACTTGCCAGTTTTAATTTGTATTTTCCACTTGACTAAAATACTCTCCTTCATGCTCACAATGCTCATTAGCATTTGCAATACATTAGCAGCACGTTCACACAATGATCCTTCAACATAAACCTGAGATCACATCACATCTTGGGCTCTGTCCGGAATGACTACTCTGGAAGGAGATTATTTTTGTGCAAAATGTCAACCACATCCACTCTTCTTCTTCCACCTTTCTACTATCCTCATCTGGCAAGACTACTTGTGTCCAAAATCAAGGATTCTGAACAGTATACTGTATTTACTGGCACATGGAAACATGGATTGATGGCCCCAGTCATCCAAGTGGTTGGATGCAATATGTGTAGCAAAGAGAGTGCACTGCCACCATTCTTCATCGAGGACCTGATACTTTGCCAGCACAATAACAAATCACCATGACCTTGCTACAGAAGTTTGAGACATGCGTCATGTGTTGGGAAACACGGTGTCCGCTAATCCAATGTCAACATAAGGTTCAAAGTTTTTTCACTAAGTTCACCAATTACTTTGTATTTACTGTGCCTTATTTGGCAAGGAAGCTGATACCATCTGTTGGATGGTAGGTGGGTAGATAGACAAACAGACATACATATATGTAAATTAAATAACTTGGATTGACACAACAATATAATTTTATTCTCATTACTGGGGAGTGGTGGTGCAGAGGTTAGAGAAAGTGGGCCTTTTTTTCTCTCTCTCGGCGGAAGGCAGACACGTCCACCTCTGCTCCATCCCTCGCCCGTCCCTGCTTTGCTCTTTGTCTTGTGAACCTTTTTCTGAGTCCCTTTTTTTCTTGCATAACTTCCAAATTGTTTAACGATGGATTTGATCAGCTGGTCTCTGAACAAAATTATCAGTTTTTCTCAACAGGTAGTCAGGGTGAAGGAGGACCCCTTTTCCTCGATGGAAACATAATTGGATCTATGGTAACTGGATTTTACTGTTTGGAGTTGGTGGAAATAAGGATTGTCGACAAATTTGGAAACATCAGCAGCTATTTAAGCTGCCTGGAATGTGTATAATGTGCTAAGCTTGGTGACACTCTAGTCTGTTTGGAGTCACCATGAGAGAATGTACTAGCGAGACTGTTAAGGCGGACATGGAAATTTGCGAGTTCAGCCTGACCCAAAAACTATGTTGATATCTGAATCTGGACCTGGCTTTTGGAAGGCAGACTATTTCAAATTTCTCCTGGGATGTAATGGAAACACATATGCTCTGTCCCCCTCCCTTCCCTAAGGTCATGGACCTGTGACTGAGCTCAATGAAGCTGGCTGATAAACAAAAACCTCTTATCAGGACTACGGCTTGGGGGGTGGGGGGTGATCTTGCTGTGCTACGATATTCCCTCAAACTCAATGCCTCCACTGGCCTCCCTTGTCTTTCCTAGCGGAGCAACCTAGGAGATGCGAAGGTGCCATGGGCTGCGTCACTCACCTCGCAGCCGTGCTGGGACCCCCACCCCCTACCCACTCCACATGTATATGTCTATTTACGTTGCTTTGCTGTGGTAGATTTTTGTTTTTAATGCCTCAAACCGTGCTATGTTGCTTTTTTCTTATCTAAGCAACGGGGCAGCACATCTTTGAAGCTGCAGTCCCCTGTACACTTCTGTCCATCTTTAGGACGGCTGTAAGGAAAGTAATTTTGTTGTACTTCACTGTGCAAGGATAATAAAAGCATTCTGATTCTGAAATGTGGGTGGGAAAGGTGGAACGCCCACACTTGCCTCCACACTCATTCGCCCCACTCTGGGACCTTGAGTAAGTCCCTTAACCCCCACCATCTGCACCTCTGGACACCCTAGATAGTAGCTCTCTGTTCCACACAGAGGGCTGTGGTGTCTCGATGGTCTGTGGCTGTGTCAGGAAGGACATCCGGTTTAAAAACAATTGCAAAGTCTTTGTGTTCGCTGTGGTGATCCCTGAAGAAGGGAGTAGCCGAAAGAAGAAAAAACAGTTATTATTATTATTATTTACATTATTATTTATTCATAATTATTATGCAAGTCTTTTAGCTTAAATTTCAATGAATCAGCATGTTGATGTTGTGCACAGAGCCAGAATTAAAAAAAACAACAAAAAAAACTGACTTCTTGGATCAGTCTTGAATGTTGAAATGAATCCTGTCCTATCAACATGCGCTCACAGGTGGAGGTAAACAAAACAAATCATGTAAAATAACATGCATTTAAAAACCCTTCTTTATCCCTCTATTTGTGTGTGTGTTTTACTTTGTATTCTTGTGAGCTTGAAACACACTCCTTAGAAATTCTACTCCATGACTAATATCTCAAAAGCTGTAACACTCACAGCTTGCTTGGAAACATTTCAAGAAAAGATATGATTAAACCATTAACACTGTATTCATTTGTTTTTAGATCAAATTCAAGCTCAGAGGAGATAAACTGTTGCATAAGCACAGCTGGGTGAGAGGCCTCAAATATAAACGGATGATGCATACAGAAGTCAGGAAACCGTTCCACTAGAAGAAAAAGTTAAGGGTACATGTAATATAAGTACTTTAGTTTTTTAATTTGTGTTTTTTTTTTAATCAGGAAAGAAATTCATTGAGATTATTAATCTATTTTACAAAGACGTCCTGTGCAATGTGCACGGTTCAAACAAAGCATTACAGATACAGCAACAGTCATAATAACAGTAATAGTAATATTAAAATATTTACAGCAAAACATCCAGTAATACGACATAAAATACAATGCAAGTTAAAAAAAAAATCACAATTTAAGACACTTCAACATTACAGGTGCAAGATGTGACTAAAGCCTCTGACAGTTTTGTTTAATACTATTTAAAGGAATAAAATAGTCCAACCTCAACTGATGCTGATGTTCCTTCGCATCAAAAGGAGTCACTTGAGATGGTTTGGTCCTCTGATTAGGATGCCTCGAGGACGCTTCCATTTGAGGTGTTCTGAGCATGTCCCACTGGTAAGAAGTCCCAGAACTGACCTAGAACTTGAAGAAGGGATTGTGTATCTTCTCTGGCACAGGAATGCCGTGTGGTCCTTGAGCGGGAGAATATTGCTGGGGAGAGAAAGTTCTGGATTGCTTTTCTGGACCCGTTGCCTTCATGATTTGAATAAGAATAAGAGGTAGGAGATGGAGATGTTGGCAACTAACTATGCCAACTGTCTCCCATGCAGGTTGGTTCAGACATTGCAAGGCTGGAATTTTAGGTAAAATCCAACAACAACAAGAAAAAAATCCTGTAGTGTGTCCTCTGCTTTACACAACTAACAGAGGATGCTAAAGTGTAGCTCTTTAGTTTGAGGTAACCCTACAAGCATCACTGGTAGATTCATTACACACAACAGCCCAGACCAGAAAAAAAAAATAAAAAAATAATTACTGATTTTTTTCTCAAACATTTGACTATTCAGATCATGATTGCTGTTTTTTATAATTATGCAGGGAGCTCTGAGTGGGCTCTTGATTCAGCTGTCAAACACCCAGTGTGTATTCAGGCTTGACCCGCTCCAGGGACAGTTGCAGGTGGGAGGTTTGGGGCAGTGTGTCTGTCAAACTGTAATTTAGATGTCCTGAGGCAAGTTCAGGGATGACAGGACCCTCCTGTGGAGCACGAGGACAAAAGCTTGCTTGATCTTGATTTTCACAGTGAATACAGACCATTGAAAAAAAAAAAATCTGTACTTGTCTATTGTTGATTGTTCAAGGACAAAACTTTTGCTGTATTGTTGTTGTTGTCATCATCCTTAGTTTGTAGTCAGGTCTCTCTTGTAAATGAGTCCTCGAG
>JARVLU010000002.1:2591524-2614568 GCA_031762415.1 Simpsonichthys santanae | reverse complement strand
CGGTGTGGTCCCCGTTACTGCTTGGTGGGGAAACAGTTTGCTGGAACTCCTTTGACTGATGAAGCCCTCTGGATGGAGGGTGAAACGTTTCTATAAAAAAGAAACTGTCCAGATGACCCGACTGAGAACTATTGGATATTTCACGTGAGATTGCGCTCTGTGGCAACCCCTGAAGAAGGGAACAGACGAAATAAGCTGACGTTTGTATTAATTTATTAATTATCATAATTATGTTTGCAAACAATATTTTGATTGAGCTAAAAAAGCTGGATAATTTCTTATTACAATGATCAATACCTTCAAAGCAATACTTCAAATCCAAATTTTACATTTCTCTGACAGAAGCACAATAGACTAAATGAACAATCTAATTAAAAATCACAACCTGCATTCTCACTTGCACATCATTTTAGTTTTAATAAATGCCATTTCTGGTTAGATTCCAGCTTTTCTTTCAGTCTGCGTTCACAGTTTTTATACTTTACAACAACCCTAGATGAGGTACAAGTGGTGTGCACCAATACAGTTAAATAAAACACTAGAGTCAAAAATCAAAGCAAGTAGTAGAAAATAATTCACTCATGCAACTTGACCAGCTCTCTTCTTAGTTCTCTCTTCCACATTAACACTTTTTCTGTGCTGTCAGTAACATGACATGGAGCTGACCATGATATACATAACACTGAGCTATAAGAGTACCTGAGCAGAAGAGGTAATTTTAATATGAATAAAATAATAAAATAAAAGCCAAGGTAAAAAAAATAAAATCTCTATGCTGACAGCAGTACTGGGTATTATTACCCAAGAACAAGCACTCTCCTCCATGTGGAACTATTTCTAATAACAATTAGTCATTAAATGTTATAAATGTGAGAAAACTAACTTGATTGGAGAGAAAATTTGAATAAATTTGTAAGATCTGTACTTTTCTGTGATTCTATTTCATTGATGTAGTTTATTTTTGTCATTTGGGTTTGGTTGTGTTTTCTTGTTCAATTTAGATCTTGTATTCAGTTATAATAAATAAATACTAAAGTGCTATGTGTCGTCATCATTGTATGTTCCCATACAAAGATGAAATTGTCTCTCTGATTTAACCCATCTCCAGTGGGCAGCTATGTAGGCATCCAGGGAGCATTTCAGGATTAGGTGTCTTGCTCAGAGACACCACAAGATGTGCAATGACCGGGAATCGAACCCAGGACCTTCGGGTCCCGAGTCAGCTGTCCTGCCCCTACGTTAAGGTTTTATTTGAGTATTCTAGTTTAGGTCTTGTTTTGTTTCCCAGTGTTTCTTGCGCTATCTTTCCATCACGCGCAGTAAACCATCAGTGTTTTTCCAATCAGCCTGCCACCTTCATCTGTTCCCAATCAGTATTCAGCCCAGGTGTTCCCACTTTCACTCCCACGCAGACGTTATTTAAACCATCTCTTTTCACCAACTCATCGGCTCAGATATTACTGTTAGGCTTGGTATAACAGAAATAAAGGGTGTAGTAAAACAAAAAATGAAATAAAGGTGCGAAAAATTATGGGAGGAAGAAAGGAAAGGCCGGTGGTTTTATAAAATCCAAAGGACAGTTGGAGACAGGAGAAGACCAGCAAGACACACGAGAGAAGAAACTATAAATTCATGACTAAGGATAGGGCACACTGGACTGAACAGCACATTGTGTTTAATAGGGAAACATCAGACAGGGAAATGTGAGTGTGGAGAAGAGGAAACAATAGAACACGTTCTTTTACATTGCAGGAGATATCAGGTTCAAAGAAATAAGTTGATTAGAAATCTTAGTAAAATGAATATGAAATTGGACATTGTAGATTTATTGCGGAAAGAATCAGGACATAGAGGCTATCAGGCTATATTTCATTTTTTAAAACAGTGTAGATTGTATAATAGGATATAACAGGGTAAAGGTTTTTTATTTTTATTTATTTATTTATTTATTTTGTCATGTGGTCCACACTCCTTACCAGTTGGTGGCGGTAATGCCTCCTTCAGTTGATTGCCAACCGCCATTAAACCTAGAAGAAGAAGAAGAAGCTCCCTGCCAGATTACTGAACCCATTTTGGTACTAGATGTCCAGCGCTTTATCTCTGAACTTGTCTGAATCTCGTCTTGACCCCATGTCTGTCATCTGGATTTACGTCTTTACCTGCTCCCCATCTGTTCATGCTCTGCCCTTCTGATCTTGATAATGATGATTCTTTCTGCCCCTCGGGTTCTGGATTTCCGACTGCCCTCTGGATTTGTTTAAGGACCTCTGACTCCCTGTGCTTAACCCCTGCTTACTCTTAAGGACCACAACCCTGGTTAGCTCCATTGTTCATAGTTGTCACCACGTTCCTCTGCTGCTGCACCTCCACCAGTTACAATGATGTCATCCATCCAAACGCCGACAGGTGTTACCCACTTCTCTTGTCTGAGAAGGTTAGTGGCTGTTCATTATTTACAAACAATCTCCTGAAAACATACAGACTAACTGTCATTTCTCTGCAGATTTGTTCCCGCATCTGGACCCAGACTCCCACCAGCAACTGAAAATCAATAAAAATTATTTAACCATTCTTGTTGTCCAGCAGAGTTTTCTAACTCGAAACCTGATTTTTGTCAACCGTAGCATTCTGCTGTCTTCCCAGCTGTTAATGTACACAACAGCTGTTTTCTCTGACATTTAAGCTTCTTGAATCCATGTGTCTGATTGGAGGTTTGTAGAAACACCCAGCATTGTGGGGGAAATCACATGTGCCCACTACAGATAGCTACAGTCATCAGTGTTTCTGCCTGAGTAGATGAACAGCAGTAACCAGGATGGATAGCAGAGTGCTGTTTGTCCTGCTCCCCGTTTATCAACATGTAGGAGCAACTCAACTTCATTCTCAGTTCAAACCAGCATTTATGTTCACTTCTTTCACTGTAACCGTTTTCATGCTCGAGACTGAAGTGTCTGTGTGTTAACAATAAAATTTGAGTCAGTTTCTTTATATATCATTCGCACCACTGTCCACCTAGACAATAAACTGGACTGGACAGCTAACACCAACACCCTCTACAAGAAAGGGCAGAGTCGCCTTTTTCTTCTGAGGAGACTCAGGTCCTTTAACATCTGCAGGACCATGCTGCAGGTGTTTTACCACTCGGTGGTCTCCAGCATCATCTTCTATGCTGTGGTGTGATGGGGCAGCAGAGTGAAGAAAGCTGATGCCAACAGACTCGATAAGCTCATCAAGAGAACTGGCTCAGTTCTGGGAGGACCTGCAGTCTCTGACAGAGTTCCTACCTGTGACTATTAAACTTTTTAACTCCTCCACATTTCTTCACACAGGACAATAACATTAATTCTGCACTACAATAAACACTTTGATGTTTCTGTCTGCACCTGACCTGTTTTAAATCTTAATTGTTGGTATTTTTATATTCTGTTATTTTTATATCTTATGTTCCTTCGTATTGAAACTCTGGCACAATTTCATGCGGAATCAATAAAGTTCTTATCCATCCATCTATCCATCCATCCATCCATCTATCCATCCATCCATCCATCCATTATCTTTACCAATTCTCCTTTTTGGGTCATGGGGGTCGCTGGAGCCCATATCCAGCAGTCAATGTGTGAGAGGTGGGGGACACACTGGACAGGTCTCCAGTCCACCACAGGGACACATAGAGACAAACAACCATTCTCAGCCTCACTCACACCCGGGGACAGTTTAGAGTTACTAATCAGTCTAACATGCATGTTTCTGGTCGGTGGGAGGAAACCGGAGTACCCGGAGAAAACCCACGCAGCACGGAGAGAACATGCAGACTCCACCCAGAAAGCCGCCCGGCCAGGATTTGAACTAGCAACCTGCTCGTCGAGAGGCAACAACTCTACCAACATGTTGATGCCAAATGAGGTGCCGGAGAAATGCCAAAGGTTTCTAGAGAATTTGTTGTAGTTGTTGCTGGGAAAAAGAGAAAAAAAGGTCCAACTACATGAAGAACTTTTCCCTTTGAGTGAGTGAGAGGCTTATATTGGGAGTGTGGGGGGGGGGGTTTGATTTGGAAAGGCTTCGACAGACGGCTGAGAAAATTTGCTTGGACAAGCAGGGTATTGAGAGTCAATGACTGATGCTACTCGTATCATAATTGATCAGATCTAGCAGGTTCATGTTTGGTACATGTCACCACAGACTTCAACGTTGTTTTCTCAAATTGGGTTTCTTTTGCACAGGCCCAGAGGATGTGTAAAAACTGGCACGTTGGCGTGCTCTTTAAGACATAAAGCAGGCTTCGAGAGGAGGGAACTAAGCAACCATCCAGCTGTAACTGCTCAGGCAGTGGAGCTGAAAAAGATGAAAGCCAGATTGTTAGCATCAGTGACATCACTACAGAGGGGGAATTGCGTCAGCTTCTTCAAACAGTCCGTATAAAATACCAAAGGAGGGCTGACTGTCTATTCTTGTGATAACAGAGTGGGGCCATGGGATCCTGTTGACAGTCATCACATCTGTCTCTATTTTTGCCCTACAAAGATTTATTGCAGTATATCTTTATTATAACATAGTTTCCTAAACTATATTATGATTTATTAATCATAATCACAGTTGAAATAATCTTTCTAGATGAAACCATCACATAAACTATGAATTGCACATGATAAAAAATACAATACTGTATTGTGGTGACTAAAAGAGAAATATGAGCAATTGATTATTTTCAGTGTCTTTATATTTAACTTTCTTTCTCAAGGTCATAAACAGGTGGACCAAATGATGTGGTGGACAATAGTCCTGTTCTTCATACCAACTTCTCATAAGATCTCAGAATGGATCTTCGTTTCTTTCTGATCACCTCCATTTTCTGCGTCAGAGACCCTCACAATACTGTACCAGAAACAGCAGTGCAGGGTGACCCTGTTCAGCTCTTGGTTCTAAACTCTCTGCTGCATGGCTGTTTGATCGGAACATTAGTAAAAAAGCAATCGGCCACCGATCATGATCGCCTAATTTGTGTTAAAAAGTATATGCTCGTCCGATACGATCAATGCCTCTAAGTGCTGATCACAAAAAAACGATCACCTTTACAGCCTGCAGAGTTTGGGTGGTTTATCTGGGAGTACACCCCAAAAAAACGTTTGAAAAAAGTAGCATGCATTCTGGTGTATTTTAACGGGTTGTTTAAATCTACTTTTACCTACACAAATTAAACACTTGATTCAATAAATTTTAAAGAGCATGGCACAATTCCCCCACCCCCGACAACTGCTGGTGCATTAGTGTAGCTCTAAGCTAGCAGCTTGCAATACAGATGTGCTAGCTAAGACGCTATAGCTGTAGGGTTCCGCTTCTTTCACTCATCTTAACCCCACCCTGGTCAACAACTGCCCGCACTAACATGGCACTAAGCTAGCCTGACACGAGGGTTTCTCTCCCTCCTACCCCTGCCCCAGCAACTGACCTTGGGGAAACCCTGCATCTTGTGTGGTGAGTTGTTGTAGGTAACCAGGAAATGGGAACAATGCTGTGTGTGTGTGTATTTTTTTTTTTTTTTTTTATTATGTTACACGTTTTCTTCACGTATAATTGTTGGAACGCCTATGGTGTCAACTGTTTCACAGACTTGTATTGACACCTACAGTGAATAAGAAGGAAAGTGCTTGTCACCAGTGTTTGTTTAGTGCATTTAACCCATCACACCTGAGGTTCACCCAGGTGGAGCAGCGGGCAGCTATGTAAGGACCCATGGACTGATTAGGGATTAGTCATCTTGCTCAAGGACACCACAATAGCTGGGCATGGCAGAGAGTTGAACCTGTGACTTTCTGGTCCTAAGCCAGCTGCCCTGCCACTGCACCACAGTGCCGGCACATGTTGGTAACAATGTGGAAATGTGTTGGAGTACACAGCGGGACAGCAAAACTTTAGCTGAACTTCTTGTTAAAAAAAAAAAAAATCATCCTCATGCTTCAAACAGACAATTTGACTAAAAGCATATTCTTGTTTACAGCAACGGCCCAGAGAAGCAGCTGGAACACCAGAGGCTGCTACACACAAAAGCACTTCTTTCTGACCAACGCAGCTGATTATGAGCTAACAAGTCAATCCTTCTCTTTAGTCAGTGTACGCACCAATTCATTTACCAGGTGGTTATTTTGTTTGTCATCTCAAACAGCTACTAACTAAACAGACTTGAATCCACTTGAATCAGGTTATTTCACACCGAGTGTTGCTGTTTGTAGATACGGTGTACCAAGTCATGTCCTTCTTCTTCCATCTCTTTAAGATTTTGGTGATCTTGAGGGGTGTGGCAATGTATAACAGAACAGAAACATTCATATTTATTTTAAAAAAATGTTAACACAATTCTTTTGAGGAGCAGACTGATTTCAGTTTAACTTCATTGCAGAACTCTCATCTTGAGCAAGCATGAAGGCGACGGTGGAAAGGAAAAACTCCCTCATGAGGAAGAAACCTCCAGCTGAACCAGGCTCAGGACGAGTGGCCATCAGCTTTGACCGGTTGGGTTTGAGAGGAACCTGAGGCAGAAACAAACAGAATGGCAGGTCCAGGTGACCTTATAGCAGCAAAACTAAGGGATAACCAGTTCTGAGGTGTTCATTTACTGAAATACTCAACAGCGTAAAAGTTGATTACTGCTTAGGAGAAACAATTGTAAAAACAACTTTTGATTCAGTTAATGACAGCCATTAGGCAATTCTTGAAGAATGGAAGTATCATAATTTAGAGCAACAGGGCATAAAGCAATAATTGCAGAGCAGACTGTTATTTTTTAGGCTTCATCAGAACCTCCTTCTTGTATCTACATCAAACTCCACTGCCGTGCCAACTCTGCCTAAAGTTGTGGATCCAATGATAAAACTTTTAAAGATATATATATATTTTTTTAGGAAATATACACATACATAATTTAAATATTTTCTTGAAATTGTTTTACAACTTTGTAATAAATAGTTCTTAAATTAAACATTTTGTGAGGTATTGTGTAAAAGTTATGAGTAATATTTCTGTTGCAGAAATACATTTGAATGACCTCAGTTTGGAAAAATAGTTTAAACCTATAAAGAACAAATAATATTCTTCTTCTTTTGTCGGCTCGTTTCTTCAGGGGTCACCACAGTGAAATAACTCAAACAAAGACGTGGCAATTATTTTCACGCCGGATGTCCTTCCTGACACAACCACAGACCATGGAGCTACCACAGCCCTCTGTGGAGCAGAGAGCTGCATCTAGGGTGCCCAGGGGAGCAGATGCTGGGGGTTAAGGGCCTTGCTCAAGGGCTCAGAGTGGGGCGAACAAGGGTGGAGGCAGGTGTGGGTGTTTCACCTGTCCCACCCATGTTTTGATGTGGTCTGTCTGTGGAGTTAAACCCACGACCTTCCGATCACAGGCCCACCTTCTGTAACCTCTTCTCTACCACCCTGCCTTCAATAACACTAATAATTACAACAATTATTAACATTATGATTATGATTGTGATTCCATTCACATCAGTGACTTTAGAAACAGTTTTGAACCACCAACTGTGGCAACTCTTAGTAAAATAAAGACTTGGCTGCACCTAAAACCATTAATCTTTCTTGATTTTTAAAATATGTACAGTTATAATAATGGGTGGCACGGTGGCTCAGTTGGTAGAGCTGTTGCCTCTCAGCGAGAAACAAACCAGTTCAAATCCTGGCCTGGGGACCACTCTGTGTGGAGTTTGCATGTTCTCTCTGTGCATGTGTGGGGTTTTCTCCGGTTACTCCAGTTTCCTCCCACAGACAAAAAACATGCATGTTAGACTGATTAGTAACTAAATTGTCTCTAAGTGCGAGTGAGAGTGAATGGTTGTTTGTCTTGTTTGTCTCTGTGTCCCTGCGATGGACTGGAGACCTGTCCAGTGTGTCCCCCGCTTCTTGCGTGGGTACCAGTGACCCCACGACCCAAAAAGTAAGAAGCAGGTAAAGATGATGGATGGATAGATGGATGGATGGATAGATGGAAGGATGGATGGGTAAAGATGATGGATGGATGGATGGATGGGTAAAGATAATGGATGGATGGATGGATGGGTAAGGTTAATGGATGGATGGATGGATGGATGGGTAAAGATGATGGATGGATGGATGGATGGGTAAAGTTGATGGATGGATGGATGGATGGGTAAAGATAATGGATGGATGGATGGATGGGTAAAGATAATGGATGGATGGATGGGTAAAGATAATGGATGGATGGATGGATGGATGGATGGATGGATGGATGGATGGGTAAAGATAATGGATGGATGGATGGGTAAAGATGATGGATGGATGGATGGATGGGTAAATATGATGGATGGATGGATGGGTAAAGACAATGGATGGATGGAAAGTAATAATGATCTACAGAAGTATTTGTAAATGGAGCAACAAACTTCAATTTCTGCCTCTAACTGCACAAAAAGCACAGGATTCAGAAAACATGTGGAACAGTTGCTGAATTAAAAAAAAGAGAGAAGGGTGTGATTGTATGAAATAAAACTTAAATCTGTTATCTCCACATACAATCAGTTTATTTTACTGCAACACAATCTGGATTGTTCTGGTCTTATAGAGCAACATTTTGAAAACTTTTGTGTTGGGACTTTTGCTTGCAGAACATTTAAGAACATTTAAGAACCCGATGGGCCCACTGTGAGTGTCAGTAGGTGGACTCCTGCAGCTTCTGCTGCATGAAGCCCTGAGTGACCTGCCACTTGCAGCAGGTACACCATGTTCCTAACAGCTGAGTAGTTCTGGTTGTAAAAAGGATCAGAGCAGGACGTCACAGGTTTGAATGCTTCTTGTGAGCTCCGGTCAGGTGAACCTCCTTCAGAGGGAAGTGATGTGAAAGTGCTTAACTCCAACACTGATTACACTTTTGGAAACCAGAGTCTTTAAAGTCCCAGAAAATGCAACACCTAACCCTTTTATCTCAGAAACTTTAAATGAAATCTCTGATAATTATCAGATATCTGACTAAATAAATGAAACTTCGTGTGAGTGAACCACTAACAGTGATGTTTAGGCTGATTGCTTCCTGCTGCGACACGTTTAGTGTTTTTACCACGGTGATGATCAGACGGCAGCACACGAGCTCAACTGCCCACATGTGAACAGGAAACAGAATGTGACAGATAGTTCATGTGTTTTGCTTGTATTTGCTATTTTACAGCAATGTAGCATCAATGATAAAGAAATAGTCCATTTTAATCAGTTTGTAATGTTTTATTTTACTAATTTAGGTGAAGTTTAATTTAAATCATTCTGATTACCTATTTTCACAACTTATTTTATTGAATGACAAACGATGCAAACTATGGAACTACTTGGTGTAAGACATGATTCAGAATTAGCGTGCGCTGTTCTCACTTCTACGGCTGTTTATGTGCACGTAGGTCTTTCTTTGAAGGCAATCGAGTGAAAACAAAAGTTATTTTGTATTACGATTATAAATTGATGTTGTGGTTCTTAAATTTGTGCGTTAATGATGCCAAATTTACAAATTCAGAACAAATGTCAACAAATTTTTATTCAATATTTTATTTCACCATTCATTTCATGTCAACAACAATACAACACAGCAACAATATAATGAAAATAATAATACAACAACACTAATACAACAGCAACAACAATAATAATAATAATACAACAGCAGCAGCAATAATAATAATAATAATAATAATAATAATAATAATAATAATAATAAATTAACAGCAACATAATAACAACAATACAACAACAACAGCAATAATAACAATAATATTGATAACAACAATAATACAACAACAGCAACATAATAACAACAATACAACAGCAATAATATAATGACAACAATAATAAGAATAATACAACAATAATACAACAACAGCAGCAATAATATTAACATCAATAATGCAACAACAGCAACATAATAACAATTGCAGTAATGAAGATGATGATGATGATAATGTTTCTACATTAGGTAAAAGTCTGTTCAGAATAAATTGGGCCCTGTGTATATTATTTTGGTGGCTCCTGGTTTAAAGGCTCTTTTATTGCTTATTTACTTGTAGGGGAACGGTGGCACAGAGGTTAGGGAAGGTGGGCCTGTGATTGAAAGATTGCCAGTTCAACTCCATGGACTGACAACCTCAATGTGGGCAGGAAAGATGAAACACCCACAATTTCTGTTGTGACTTGGCGCTACAAATAAAAAAAACTGAATAAACCTGCCTCCATACTCATCTGCCCGACTCTGGACCCTTGAGCAAGGCCCCTAACCCCCATCATCTGCTTCCTGGGCACCCTAGAGAGCATCTCTCTGCTCCACAGAGGGCTGTGGCAGCTCGGTGGTCTGTGCCTGTGTCAGGCTGTGTCTTCCAGGGTAAAAACAATCATCAAGTCTTTGTGCGAGTCAGTTCACTGTGGTGACCCCTGAAGAAGGAGCAGCCGAAAGAAGAAAAAACAAAAATTTACTTGTGATCAACAAAATCAGCAAAACATTTGAAACTGTCTTTCTTCCAAAATATGAATCCAATAATTAATGCAAAAAATCAGACTAAAAGCAGGTTTTGTTTTAAGTTAAACATGCAGCACTTAGTGGTTAAAAACTTTCCATTTGTTTTTAATGACATATTTGTGAAAATGGAAGAGTCCACAAAAACAAGCAGCTATTTTGATTCAGACTGAATAATTAAACGTGTTGTTCAGGAAATAAACGTGCTCCTGAACAACAATCACTAAATCTAAACATGTACCAGTAACTTAAATCCTAAAATCTTCCTGGTTGTTTATTTACGAGGTCGTCCTTCTTATAAAGCTGGAGTTTGTTTTTCACTTTCCAGGTCTTGTTCTAGTAATACAGTATAATTTTATTATAAAACAGAAGGTGTGTTGCCTGTTAATGTTATAAACTGTGGAAGTAAAGTGTGTACAACGATAGAGGATGTCCTTCGCTGCTTTGTCAATCAAGCTGACAGACAGGGCTTATCTTCCTGCATGAGAGAAATGGACCAGGCCCCCGGTACGTCTTGCTGTTCATCTGCACGAGCAAAAAATCACCGTCTTCAAGGCGTTCGTCTGTTGCACATCATAGATAAGGCTACTGAGATAGAGAGGAGGAGAAATCTCCCTGGGGGCGTCGTATGTGCAACAGATGGCGGCTTGAACTGAGACCTTTGTGTACGCCTCACCTGAGATTATTTTTATTCATTTTTATCTTCATTTTATTTTGTTGTTCAGCCAAACTGAAAAGGTCATGCCTGTTTTACAAACATTGATTTTTACAAAAGGTGTCTCAGTTGGTAGAGCTGTCACCTCTCAGCGAGCAGGTCGCCGGATCGGTGAGTCTGTGGAACTGGGCTGGGACAGCGTCTACCACTGAAGGAGCTCCTCTGCTTCACGACGGCGCTGTGCAGAGGATGGTCAGCATTGTCCATGATGGACAGCAGCTCACTGATGGCCCTTTTCTCTGCCACCAAAGTGAGGGACTCAGCTCTGTTCTCAGCACAGAACCAGCTTTCCTCACCAGCCCGTCGAGTCGTCCTGCGCCTCTCCTCTTAATGCTGCGTCCCCAACACTCAACAGAAGAGGACACTGGCTGCCACAGACTGGAAGAACTAGTTAATGTGGTTTTCTTGTTTTCTTTGCATCACTTTTCACATTTCAAGAAGTTTGATCAGCTTCTTGGTGTTGTGCCGGGCCCATAAGGACCTCACTAAACAAATCAGCTGGTAATAGTTAAAAAAAAAAAAAAAAAAAAAAAAATCACCATTGTGGCTTTTGAACAAACATATTAATTATTAAACTTGTACACCAATGCATACGGCCTATTGTCATGCAAGAGATTACTATTTTGCTGATATTAGGGGGAACATTTTGCATTTTTAACAGGAAACTTACAACGTACAAACAAAGAAACCTTGCTAAACATTGACCATATGATCCTATAACATAAACTGCACTAAGATTTTATATAAGAGGAAAGTTTAGGTCTTTATAAAATGTTATTAGCCAAACAATCACTTACTAAGTCTGACCATAATACTTCTTGGCATTCTCTGAAGTTATAACTGTTTATGTGTAAACATCATTTCACCCATTTATAATTTTATCTGCATCATGTCTGCAATCTTTTGTCACCTCTAATTTATTTTTCAAAGGGTTCTGTTTCTGTGACATGTTTGTGTAAGATGCACATACAATGATCAAAATAAAAAGATTTACCACCTGTTTCTTTTTTGAGTGTATCTGTATGATACTATTTATTAATTAAGCAAGCATGTCAAATGATTGTTTCAAGAAACTTTTTAATGTGATGACAATGCAAGAATCTGTCAAGGCACACACACGTTGCAACACACAGGTTCAGGGAGTATGAAAATACTTCTCACATTACAGTCAGATGTTGAACTAATTGACAGTTAATGAGGTTAGACATGACTTCACACCATGGACTTATTCTCCAAATGTATATAATTTTTAAAAACAATGCCACTAACAAGGTGTTCTTTTATCAGAGCCAAATGTGGTCCAGCAAATATTGTGTTATGTTTTTAACCAGGCAGCAAGAACATGTTAATTGTTTCCTGGGCAAGAGTTTGGATCAGTTTGATTAAAAAGCCTGGACTGATTAAATATTTAAAAGAGCATTTGCTTATTAACACACACATGACATATCTGTAACTGTTCTCAAATATTTGCACCTGTCACCAACACTAAGTGACTATATCCTGACGCATGCTCAATAATGCAGGTAGAAAATCTAACAAAGTGAAGTCACTAACTTCACTTTGTGACTATAGTCATAAGACTACCGTACTTCCCGACGTACACATCACACCGCCGTATAAATCGCATCTATTATGTGTCACCGCTGATGCTTCACCTTTGTTACTTGTCACCACTGACAACCTGGAAAAGTGGGCCGGTGTTGTGCCAAAAATCAATTGGCTGCCAAATGGCGGCCGCGAGAGTGTGCACGAGAGGACTTTAACAAGAATTTAACAAGATTAACACTTAAAAACAATTATTTGTTTGCTCTTATAGCAAAGGTGTGTCTCATTTGAACTTTTCCTTAATAAATGCACTTTGACGGTCAAATCAGCGTCATTTTCAAAAGCCGTTTCGCGGCCGCGGGAGCGCGCAGACGAACGACTCACGCAGCGAAATGCAGCTGATTTGATGTTTGCTCCAGGAGTTCTGAAGCGAGACGAAGGTGCCTTGTTATGGCAACCCAAGTGAGACGCTTGGCTTGCCCTGTTAGTCGAGGGCCCTCTAGTGGCTGAAAATGATAGTGCTCAACATTTTCCGTGTCAGAATAAATTAAATCGTCAGATATCAGCCAAAAATGTGGTTCTAAATATGGATGGGGGTGGGGATTAATACATTGTTTTGCTGTATAAGTCACAGATATGCTAATTTATGCAAAAAGCTGCAACTTATACAGCAGAAATTACAGTATTATTAACCTGACTATAGTCTTGAGTTATGAAATATTCAATGTCTGCAGTCTAACATTGGAGTCAGGATTGAGACATTATTTTGGCCCAGCACAAGGTCCCCCCTCCTCTCCCCCAGCTGCGTCAAACTGAAAACCAAGACACAAAATCCTTAATCTCTTTTTTAGCTTTTAAAAAGTGACTGCATAAAAAAAAAATGTCAGCACAATGTTATCTTACTGTCCATATCCTTCTGAGATTCAGCCAGTCACAAGTTGGACATCTTACAGAACCACACATTTGCATTTGCCATTAATCTCAAGATGCCAATATGCCACTCTGTTTCACTTCATCTTATTTCTTTAAAAAAAAAAAAGTACTTTTGACAGCATTTTCTATTCTCCCTCATTCTCTAAACCCCAAATCTTCTTACACCTTCTACAGCTCAAACCTCTGCCTCTTGATTGGCTACTTGTCCTTTACGCGTTGTTAATAATTAGCTGTTTAAAAGTTTTTGCATTTAAAGTTCATTTATGTGATGGACTGGAGACCTGTCCAGAGTGTCCCTCGCCTCTCGTGCAGTGACTGCTGGATATGGACCCCAGTGACCCCCGTGACCCAAAAGGGAACAAATGGGTAAAAGACAATGGATGGATGGATGTTTCTTATTCTGGCTGATGAGACCTCCTGATTTCAAGTGCCCATGCAGCTTCCAGTATCTTGGTGCTGGAACAATTCTTACTGCATGACATTTGTGACCGCCTCAGAAAGATGTTTTGAGGCCAAGAAAATTTTAACCTTGTTTCCCTTTTTATCCTAGTTTCCTGGTTACCTTCCTGGAGGTCTGAGCCTTTCATGCCCTCTACACCAAGCCCTTGGAGATACTACAGCCTGGTGTTCCCAAGTTCCTCGTCAACGATCTACAGCCACAGATCATCATTCATGTCCATACTGCCACTGACTCGCCAGCCTTCATCGTGGTCAACAGCTGTTTCTGGAAATCCTCCAAGTCGCCTCCACGCCTGTGAATCCCAGGAACAAAGTAAGACTGTTGATCTTCATCTTGACAATCATTCTACTGTGCATCCCATACAGACCAGCCTCATCTCCCTTTCAGATTTTTTCAGTGTCCAAATGATCTCACATATAAATGAAACACTTCCCTCCATACGTGGGCTCGGTTTGCTGTTGGTTTAATTTTTCTGGGGTTTAAACAAACAGCTATCATGTTAGGATCAGTCTGGAGATGATGGAAACCAAGATCAACTTTTAGTGATGGAGGGATTAGGTTGTTATCCTGGCTTTGTAGAAGTCTGTGAGCTGGATGCTGCGGACACTTGATGGGGATGGTTCAAGGTTAGGTTGTGTGTGTGAGATTATTTGGGTCATCACAGTAAAGTCTGGTCATAGAAACAGCCCAGTCTTTTTACAGCAGTTGGAACATGTGACTTACAAAGAAGCACCAGACTGATAAAGAGGAAAAACAAGCAGACAGTTGACTGTTACTGTAAAACGAACCCAAATGCATGTTTAAAATTTCAACAAGGCATTTTTTTAACAAGAAACCTTTGCAAGATACATAGATGAAAACTACCAGCTGGGAATTCGACTGAGAATGATTGAGTAGATGAACAGTGGAAGTAGATGCAAGTGTCAACACATGATTACTAATGGAGGACATGGCGGTTAGGGAGCCGGAAACCAGAACTATTGAGGACGTCTTGTGGAAATGACTGTACAAGAACAACGCGTGAATGCCAATGTCCCCCATCCCTGGCAGAATGGATCTCGAGACTGTGTTCTTCTGGAGAATTGAACAAGGAATGAAAGTAAACATTAATGTTTTTGGTGGAATATATTCAAGTGAGTTGGAGTTGCATTGTTCATAAGAACAGAGCTTTTTTTTTTTTTTTTTTTTTTTTTTTTCTTGTCCGAGGCATTGCAGATTGTTGGCTCCTGGCAAATAGAGGGAGACATTTTACCCTTGACAAGGTGTAATGACAGAGTCAGGGTGTGGACAATGTTGGATTTGGCTACCATAGATTAATTGTCACCTCTTGTGTGCCCTCTCTCTCTCTCTAGCTCTCTCTCTCTCTCTCTAGCTCTCTCTCTCTCTCTCTCTCAATATATATGGCTCTATCTATATCTGTCTTTATCTCTCTACCTCTCTATATTTCTCTACTTCTGCATCTATCCTTCTATTAATCCATCCATCCATTATTCATCATGAATTTGGTACTTCACTCATTTTTCTAAGTTATGCCCACATTATGCACAAACAGGCAGATGTGATGTATTTCCAATTTCCCTTCTTCATTCCATGAAGGGGAATAAAAACCAAAAGATAACTGAATAAAAATACCACAACTCAAGTCTATCCATGACATTCTTGGTCATCCAGGACATGGAAACGCATAAGAGTTTTGCACCAAAGGAACTGGACTTGGATCAAAAGCACCAAACTGTTTTTTTTATTTAATTTTACATTTATTTAAACATAGAGCTGAATGCTTAATGCATATCTCAGTAGTGGTAGACACATTGTCACATGTTTTGCACCACACCTGCTCTTTTCATATGTTGGAGGAATAAAATAATGTAAAACTGAATCACTTCTAACGTTTTCAAAATCAGCTTCGCTTCATTGTTTGATTTTCCAAACAATGCAGCGATCTTTTTTTGTTAACATGGAAAAAAAAAAAACATGTAGACAGTCAAAAGTATTTTTTATTTTCTGATTTTCAGAGTGACCGTATTTAGTGTAGCAAGATCATTGTAGTCTAAGAATATAAATCCATTACTTTTCCAATTTAAGCTCACGAGTGATTACAGCATTCAAGCCACTGGAGGTGTGAAATAATGGTCTGGTGTTATAATGAGTGTCCTTGGTCTCCTGGTGTCATCATTATTATTCATTGCTGGGCTGTGGGTCCACAGGTCAACATGAACTCTACAGAGTTCATCTGTCAAGTCAGCCATCAGACAAAAACATGTTGAGCACATGCATCTCTGGGTTATGCACTAATGAATTATGCACTTTAAATGAGCAATCAGCTTTTTTCACACCAAAAAAAAAAAAATAAATAAAATTAATAAAAAAAATAAATGCTCCTTTGGCTTTCTTCCCCATTTCCTGAGATACCTTATTGATATTATTTACAGCAGCCACAGTCAGTTAAAGAGAAATACATTTTACTGGATGTTTGGCGTATGTATCTTAACATTTTTTTGACGTGTTACATTTTTATAATTTTTATATACAGTATCAATTTTCCCCATCCCATCTTTTGTCTGTACAGGTCAAGGGTGAGGTTCTGCTTCAAGTAGAAGATTTCAAGTATATCGGGATTGTGTTCAAGAGTGAGGGAAGAATGGATGATGAGAATGGCAGATGGGTAGTACATGTATTGCGGACTCTGCGCTGGTCCCTTGTGGTGAAGAGAGTACTGAGCTGTACGACAAAGATCTCTCTTTTACAATCAGTCTATGTTCCTACCCTTATCTATATGAACATGAACTCTGGGTAGTGACAAAAACAATGAAATTGTGGTTACAAGCAGTTGAAATAAGTTTTCATCCAGAGGGTAGCTGAACTCTCCCTTCAAGACAGAGTGAGAAGTTCAGTTATTCTGGAGAGACTCTGGTTAGAACGTTTCTCCTCCACACTGAGAGGAGCCAGTTGAGGTAGTTCTTGCATCTAGTAAGGATGCTTCCTGGGCACCTCCCTAGAGAGGTGCTTTGGGCATGTCCGACTGAGAGGACACCCCGGGACTACGTCTCTCGGTTGGCCTGGGAACATCTGGGAGTCCTCCCAGAAGAGCTGGAAGAGGTGTCTGGACTTCTCTGCTCAAGCTGCTGCTCCCATGACCTGATGTCAGAAGCAGCGGAAGATGATGGATGGATGGCTCTTTTGTCACTTTCAAAAATAAATAGGAAAACGACTGTTTCTTGTCCTGAATGGTGTCGTTTGGTATTTAGTGGTCTTGCTGCCCTAATGAATCTGTTGCACGTTCCTTTAGTCATTAATTTGACAGAGTGATATCTTCCTTCAGATGTCAAGAAATTAATAAAAACAATTTGGAGGTTAATAGTACTTGACACATGTCAGTGTATTCAGGTGGCGAGGGAACTTCCTGCTTTGAGCAGCTCATTATGGCGTCTTGGTTTATGTCTTTACACCCACAGTCTGTATAGTTTGTATCAGCCCATGACTGTTCCTCAAGTTCTTTTTAAGACAGAGGTGAACGTGAAAGAAATTGAAAGTGCTATATGTTGTTCTCATTGTTTGTTTCTATACAATGATGAATTTATTTCTCTGCATTTAACCCATCTCACTTGACAGACTCCCAGGTGGAGCAGTCGGCAGCTATGTAAGCGCCTGGGGAGCATTTAAGGATTAGGTGTATTGCTCAAGGACACCACAACAAGTGGGCAGGGCAGTGAGTTAAACCTGCAACTTTCTGGTCCCAAGTCAGCTGCCCTACCTCTACACCACAGCAGTCCTCTCAAAGTGTATGGCACCTGGTATTCATAGGTGGTCTCCCATCCAGGTACTAACCAGACCCGAACCTGCTTGGATTCTGATACCAGGCGAAATCTGACGTGTTCAGGGTGGTATGGCTGTAAACGTAAAGGGTGGAGTGAGCTAGGTAGCATGTAAACAAATAACATAACTTATTTTCCTAACTGTTACCTTGCCACCTTTCACCTGACTGGTTTCACTTTGAACTCAGGGAAATTGAATTCTGTTCAGTGCCCTGAGATGACCTCTGCTGTGACTTGGAGCGATATTAATAAACTGAATTGAACTGAACTAAAATATTGTGCCAAAAGAAAATATCTTGTCAGATGTCAAAACCCTCTACAGCATACGTGTCAAATCCAAGGCCTGGGGGCCAAACGTGGCCCTCGTTGACATCTTATCTGGCCCCCAAGATGGTATTTTAAATGTAAAATACTTTTTTCACTTTAATTATTTTCAGTAAGCTTATCTTTGATTATGATGTCAAAAGTGCAACAGTGAATGTCAAATGAGATCAATCAAACTCATTGAGGAACCTGAAACCAAGACAAGATGTTGGGTCTCTAACTTGAGTTAATGTAGATTCTGAAACCGGTCCTCAGTTTGAAAAAGGTTTTAATTTTGGCCCCTTTCGTAAATGGGTGTGACACCCCTGATCTGTAGTATCGGGGTCATGTTTATGACTAACAGAAAAGCTGAGCAAACGTATGATAACATTTCCATTTTTTGATTTATTATGTAGTACTTATTAAGCAGTCACACTTTTGTTTCTATTTATATTTATTATTCATATTTCTGACAGTTACTTTATCTATTCTGTACAATTTTCAGTGCAATTCTCATCCCAACGTTTCTATTTTTAGCCTTAATAATTTATTTCTACTCATTTCAGCTCGTTATGATCCTTTCAGCTTTTCAGGCCTGCTATTTTCAGTTTTTTCTGCTATTTTGATTTAGCTGTTTTTTCCACATTTTTAAGCTCATTTCAGCCCTTTCCACTTTCTTCTGGTAGTTTAAGCTTCTTTCTGCCTTTTCAAATACTTTTAAGCCATTTTTTTCTTTTGCTAAATTCAGCATTTTTTAGCTAATTTCCAAATGTTTGTGATAATTTCTGCTTATTTATCCAAATTCAACAAATATGTATTATTCCTGCTTTCTTCTGCTAACTTGGGCTTGCTCTTCTATTTCAGCATGCTTTTAGCTAATTTCAGCTGATTTTAAACAGGTTCTTCAGCAATAAGCATTCACACTGCATTTTCACTGGAAATGCAATTTGTCTAGTTTGACATGTTGTTTTGCCAGTAAGATTTATTTTGTGAGCTGCCAGCAATCTAAACATGTTAAAATAAATTAAAACTTTTCATGAATTTCATCTCATTTCATGTTTCATCATTTAGCAAACAATATATACTTGGCTGACTTTTACCAAATTTTTGAAGCAAATAAAGTGAACACAAATTGGCCATTCAAGAATGTTTACACAATAATCATAAAAAAATGATATATTAAATATGCTAAAAGCAATAATGAAATAATGCTAATAAAAGATACTGTTGCTTTAAAATTGTTTATTCATTTTAGATCTCCAAGGTGTCATTTTTTGGCATGACAGTAATTATTTCTCATTGTTAACCAAATGGAAACTAATATCTTATGTTAGGTAAATAAATTATTTGTAACCCAAGAAAATTCTAAACTATTTTTGTGACCAAATTAACAAATCCGAAAGTTTCAGTAGTGTAAATTTGTGTTTACAATTTCAGCTGGAATTAATTTTAAACCCATGTAGGCATCACTTTAAGGCTGTAACTGATTTCTAAAGATTATTCAATCATACACTGAATAATAATTTGCTTTAAAACCAAAGTATTTGATAGATTATCTATAAATTGATTCATACTGGTGAAAATAGCTTTTTTCAACAGACCTTAAATATCTCATTTAGTACAAAAATGATGCAAATTAGATTTAATCTTTTTTTATTGTGGCCCCTCTGATAAAAGTGAATAGAAATATAAATGTACAAGTTTAAATAAAAAGAAAAAAATAGAGGACCAAAAGAAGAGTATATTATTAAGTAAAATTTCTTGACTTCCCCAGACAATTAAGGAGGTGATTAAATGTTTATTCATTAATTAAAGTGTTCCTGCCAAGCGTCTCATCAGCCTTAGTTAAAGAGCTGCTGTTGGATTAAACACACAAACAGAGCGGACAGTGTTTTCAGCATCTATTTCCCCAGTGACTCTTTCTATCTGACAACCGAGCTAACTTTTGCAGTGTTCCCTAATTACCTTGATTGTCTTGCACTTTTAAACGAAGTTGTTGGAATGAATTCGTTTTGAGGGAAGGCCGGAGCAGGAGTCGTGAACCATGAAAACCAGGGCTGAGGGTGAACATAATTAGTTTTGCAGGTCAGTTTTTTTTCTTAAAGCCTCGTGGGATGGTAACTTCAGATTATTTGGATTGTATTTTGCACTGAACTCACAAGTGGTACGATAAGTCTCCTAACTCATTATAGTGGACGACATAAAGCTGAAGAGAAGAGAGAAGAAGTTGAAATGTTTAATTTTAAAATTGTATTCGGTTTTCTTTATTTTTGTTATCTTTAATGCTGTTTTGAACTTTATTAGGTGTTTTCAAAATGTTATATTGGAAAACGGAAAACTGACGGTCGATACCGATATTAAATATTTTGCCACTGGCCAAAACTCAATATCAAATGTTGAAGCCAATAAAACATATATTATTTCAGCGCATCATATTGTTTTATATTGAAAAGAAATTATGTCGTTCATGACGTATAGTTTGATGGTATTCCATCGGCTTCCAGTCTGTTTTTCTGTTCACATTTTTTTCTTCATTGTTTTGTCCTCTCACCTGCTCCTAATTGGCTAATTATCACACCTGTCACAAGTCTGTCTTTACTCCCACAGTGGAGATGCAGAGCTCATACGCAGCATTATGGACTTTTTTAATAAGTAGGGTTTTCTGCTGTTTGCACATATTAATCTTTGATGAGGACAAAACCAGCAAAAAAGGTTTTCAAAGATTTTTTTTTTTAAACTTTAAATTGAGTGAATCTGGGTTGACTCAAGAAACGAGACCTACCGGTATACAGGGAAAAGTATAGCAATTATCTTAGGTAGTATTTTAGTTAGTAAATTAGTATCAGTGATATGCAAACTGATTCTCAAATGAGATTTATAATAAGTAATCCAGCTGCGTTTGATTAAAATGGGTCCAAATTATATGTGATTGTAAACATGTGTTTAGTCATATACATAGTGTTTTGTTTTACTAATTTTGGGGGTTGTTTAGTTATAGAATAATCTAGAGTAGGAGGAAAAACCATCCAGATGACCTGACTGAACATTGTTGGATTTGTACCTGGATTACTGAGCAAGAACTGTTGGTGTCTAGACCAGGAGGGTTGATGTGATGTAGGCAGAATGGGGCTTCCTTGTTCTAGTAATGATCTGCTGTAGAGCCAGGATAATTATTAAAAAATAATAATGAAATAATTAATCAACTTTCAAAACCTGCGATTTTTAGTTTGGAACATGTTGAGCTTCAGGTGTATTGTTCATGTTTATATATACATGGATATATGAAAAAACAAAATGGACACCTGATAGTTGAAAGTGGGTCATATTGTTTGTCTTTGTGAACAAAAGGATCCCACCCCCAATCTTTGTACCTGTATTCTAGAATGTTACTCTAGTGATTTAATTTACACCAAACAAAAATATAAACACACCACTTTTGTTTTTGCTCCCATTTTTCTTGATCTTGTTCTTGAGATCAAATATCACATATCAGGAACAACCTAAATATTGTGGTGCTAAGTGGTTAAAAAAAAAGGACTCTGTCTGTCTGTCTGTCTGTCTGTCTGTCTGTCTGTCTGTCTGTCTGTCTGTCTGTCTGTCTAAGAACATTTAAACATCATCTATTGTTTTGTTTTTGTTTTTTCAGACTAAAGACCCTTTTCTTATGAGCACAGATGCATGAATGTTCTTCCTACATGTTAAAAAGACGTCTGCAGCAACTCAGCTTTTATCCAAAGATTCTTGACCTGCCTATTCATCTATTCTGCCTTTTGCTTCACTGAGAGTTTTGCTCTTCATTTCACTGGATCAGGTCTGAAAAGCTTTGTGATTACTCATATATAGTCTAGTCACAGGCTACCTTTTTAAAAGCTAAGACAACCAACAGACAGTGCAGACGTCTGGTTTCTCAGAATAAGAGAATTACAACTTGTGGAAAGGTTCATTTTCTCAGTAATGTCAAAACAATTACTATTTTGTTTAATTTTAATTTTATTTAATTTTATTTCTTTAATTTAAATTCTTCTTCTGTTTGAAGGAGGAGAATTTTGTACAGGACATGTATGAGGACAGCAGGACATGTATGAGGACAGCAGGACATGTATGAGACAGCAGGACATGTATGAGACAGCAGGACATGTATGAGGACAGCAGGACATGTATGAGGACAGCAGGACATGTATGAGGACAGCAGGACGGTGGTGAGATGTGCTGTAGAAGTGACAGATAGCTTCAAGGTCAAGGATCGGCTCTGAGCCCCTTCTTGTTTGCTCTGGTGATGGACCGTGTTGGATATTTCTCTCGTACCTAAAATTATAAAGAAACCACACAAGACAACAGAGTAAGATTTTCAACCAAGCTTTTTGCAAACTTCTAAAGCTGGTCACCGTGGACTCCCCAAGTCTTGTTGCTCCGGCTTGTCTTTTTATTTGCAGCAAGTGGGAGTGGAAAACAGGACACAGCAGTTTCAGATCAACTTCTGTCATCATAAGATAAGAGTTGGCAGAACAGTTGGAACATTCTACAAGTAGAACAAAAGATCTCAGATAAACATTTTATACGGTGTTTAGACAGTTCCGGCGTGACCAGTACTCCTTTTGTCAGTTTTGCACGCACATAGAAATACAGACGTGATAAACAGTCAACTTTGAACAGAGTGTTTTAAAATTAATGAAAACTCACACAGACCGACTAACAGATGAGGTCAGGCAGGAATCCCCATGGACTATGATGTTTGCAGATGACATTGTGATCTGTGGTGA
>JARVLU010000002.1:2579605-2591424 GCA_031762415.1 Simpsonichthys santanae | reverse complement strand
GTTCTCTTTGCACCAGCTCTCCAGGTGTTCCACCTCCTGCCTGTAGCTGGACTCATCATTGTTTGTGATGCATCCCATCACCACTGTATCATCTGCAAACTTTACAATGTGACATCCTGGGTGGGTTGGTGCAAAAAAATCATGAAGAACCCAACAAGAAAGGTGTAAAAATGTTGGTATGCATCTCACTACTTTTCTTTAGTCTACATTTTCATGAGATGGAACATTGAACTCGTTCAGCAAAAAATAATAATAATTAAAAAAAATAATAATCTCTGCAAGTAAAGTGCATGTTTTCATTTGAGCAACCAGTTTTACATTTGTTATTTGCAGCATGAGAACAGGGGTCATTTGTTGGGAATATTTCAAACAGGGGCAACTCAACAATGTCACAGAGGTTGGAACAGTGAATGTCTCAGTAAGGTAAGTTTGCTGGTTGCCTGGAGGGGGCACGTGCCACGTGGGTGAAGCTCTTGCGTGGCTTGTGTTGAGAGCTAATCTCATTGGAAATAGAAATATTTTCTGCCTTGGGAAGGAGTGAGGGTGTTAAAAGAGTGATGCAAGTACCCCCCAGGAGTCATCCATGTGCACAAGGAGAGATAGCCTAATCTTGTCACAAACACAGGGGGGTGGAAAAATGAAAGTCCTAATATATCAGTAACAAATACTTCTGCTCACAGTGATGATTTGTGAAATCACGGTGGCACGCCGTGGAAATTTGAGAAATTGTTTCTCCTCCTCACATGTTTTTCTCCTGTTGACATAATTCACTTAACCACAGAGTTAAAGTGGTGCGAGTTGTTTATTATAATATACTGTTACCCTTGAAATTACTTCTCAGTCAAGCTTGCTATTTGGAGCCTTGTAAGAATCCCATCATTTGTCATAGGGTTTTGTTGTTTTTTTGTTTTTTGCTTTTCTCCATTTCTAAAAATTTAAATGTTAAATGTTTTGCAGATGGTGCTTAATTTGTATTAAAAACTCTTTGGTCTTCCCTGTAGCCTGTTTATTATAAAGAATTTAGTTTCCTGGAAGACGTTTGAAAATACTAATTTTTGACGTATGAAACGTATGAGACGTATGAGACGTATGAAAATACTAATTTTTCTTAATCTGAAAGTTGTTGAAGGAGAAGCTAATGATTTCAAATTTGGCTGTAATTCCTGCTCCTGTAGGAGAAAGGTTATAACATATTAATTACTCAATGAATTCTTTAAAAATTCATGAATTAATTTTGCACTCATTGAGGAACCACCCCATTTAAAATGAAGTTACAAAATTATAATACTCACGCAACGACCCCTAAAACATGTTGTTCTCTTCTGAACATGAACATGAAGCTGAGAACTGATGTTTTAGTTTATATTTATTTACAGCATTTATTGGAAATTGTAGACGATGATATCTCTAAACTAAACCAAAATATTGTGAATTATGATTGAAATGAAAATTAAAGGCTTGTTCAAGGTAAATGGAAAATAAACTGGATAAAATTACACAAGGAGATGGAGTTGGAACTAATTTGGATTTGAGAATATGTTGAGAGCATGTTCAAAGGGACAGTTATCAAGACAGTGTAAAATTAGACCAGATTTCATTAAAGCACTCTTGGGGACATCAATCAATCAGCAGAACAAGAGGTCACCTTACTGGAGCGGACTTTCAAGCTTGTGTGGTGATTCCAGGAAGGGATGAAGCAGCTTAGAATCAGAGGCAGGAGCTCCAGGAGTGGAGGGCCCTGTCATTCCCCGATCTTTAGGGAAGCACGATCCGTAGTGTACTTCCAGGTCGCACGGATCGTCGTTGTTTATGAATAAAAACTGTCTTAATTTGCTTTAAAAAGTGCATGCTCTATCTCCGTCGATCTTCATGTAGCTAATTTGTGCCACTTGTATTTCCGTTACAAATCATTGGTTAAGATGATCTGCGATGCATTAGACCTGACCCCTGAATGAGCAAAACCCTGCAAGATACAGAATGAATTATTTCCATGGTGAAACAGCGCCCCTCAGTGGTGAAGCTGCATATCATTTTAAGCATAACATAAACATGTCAACGATGTTAACGGACATACGAGTGCCGTAAATTAACAACATGAAAATTGGCAGAGATGGAGCAAAACATTTTCTAAGTAAATTAAGACCGTACTTATTCATAAACTGAATTATACCAGTACGTTTTCCTTAATCTAGCATATTTAACGGTGATCCGTGCGACCTGGATGCATTCCTTTTAGCGCATGCACAAATGAGCTACACTACGATTGGCTTCCGTAACAGATCAGGGGATGACAGGCCTTCAGGATAGACCAGTATTTGGCCATTGTTTAGAGATGTTGGGCACTGGGGTGGGCAGTGGCACGACATTGCTCAATTTTTATTTAATTATTATTATTTATTTATTTTTTTTTGCCCAGGTTGTAAAACGTATCAAGGGAACTAACATTGCTCAGCCTTGTTGCAACCCAAACCTATTTTAAAGAGTTACAAAACTATAAACAACAAATATGTTTAATACTATCTCTTTGGTATTTTTCTCCTAAACTGTAAGTTCTGAAAATAAAAAGGTATATCACTGTGCAATTCAGGAATTTTAATTGAAAATTGCTAAGATGAGAGAATGAGTTATGTTTATATGAAATGCAAGGAAGACATCCATCACACATTTAATCTGTTGTACTCCATGTCAACTCTGCTCAGGTGACTCCTCAATGTCTCTTGCTTTGTTTCTAAAACCTCATCGCTGCTAGAAAAAGTGACTCACTAAACAACCAGGTGTAGACTTCATCAGATATGTTTTAAATATTTGGCGTACAGCCAGCAATCACATAACAATGCACTTTACTCTGCTGGGTCTGGCAAGATGGGTCAATACAACCCACCACCCGTCGAGCCTCTCTGGTTCACAAGAAATTAGTTGAGACCACAAGAGCCATTGGCAGCTTGGTTTGTTTCAGTAGAACCCCACTTTCCAGCCCTTACCCACCTTGAGCTCAGGTTCAGGCTCGTCATGGCAGCCGTCTCCATGATCCTCCATCTGCCTGCACAGACTGAACTCTATGGAACAGTTCGGTTCCGCGGAGAACTTTGAATGTTCTTTAGAGTTTGGTGTGTGTGTGTACAGGTAGTCCTCGAGTTACGGCGCCCCCGACATAGGGCATTTCGAACTTGCGAACACCTCCCCAGTGACGTCATCACACCTCCCATTGACTTTCAATAGCTCCACACAGTGCCAAGGTGCTATTAACATGACATCTCACCAGATGTTGATAACAAGCCACCCAGTCCAATCCTCCTCATCAACATTTTCTATCAATAAACTGATACTGTCATATACTAGACTAATACTGATTAATAATGTACTTTAATGTATCTTGAAAGTTAGCGTTGTCATTTTGTTTACTTCCTACAGGTGGCTAATGATCTGAAGAGGAACTGCTGGAAGGATATGTGGGTTAGGTTGAGACGGTCTCCAGCTCACAACATCACTTCTCAGTCTTCTGCACAGTAAGCAGCTTAAATAAGTCTCTGGAATCAGAAGGTCGTCACTTATCACCTGTAAGTAATATTCATGTACATTTTGTGTCAATCTTGACAGTGCACACAAAATGCAGACATTAAATGTTTTTCTATGATTTTGTGAAAAGCACTTGTTTTTTTTTTTCCCTTGCATATCATGTGACCACAAACAGATTAACTGAAAACATCACCTGTCTGGAGGTGAGATGGATTAGGTAGCAAGTGACCAGTCTGTCCTTGAAGTTCATGTGTTGGAGGCAAAACAATAATGGCCAAGTGTGTGGATTTGAGAGACTTTGACAAAACTGATGTACAGATGATTGGTGCAAATCATCCCATAACTGCAGCTCTTCTGGAATATTTTCAGTTTCATAAGCTTAAGAACTATAAAAAAATAATTCAATGAAGGAAAATAAGTGAACAGACCGCAGGTTTATCTGCAACTGGCAACACCTCACAGAAAACACGTACGTTGCTACAAAAAGAGAGATGGAATCTTCTGAGCAACAGAATGGGTTTCAACCAGTGGTGCATTTTTATAATGGTTATACTGTGCTTAGAAACAGTGGTGTACTGTGGGTATACTGTGCTTTGTAATGTTACATTAGTTATGTGCAATACATATCACGTGCATTTTAGCTTATGTTACCGGTACTATCATGAAATGTTTATTCATTCAAATTCATCCTGCTGGCAACATTACCACATTCTTGTTTACCATTTTATCTTTAGGACCTTGTAAATATATGTATTACTTTTTTAATTTTTTAGTGCTTTGTTTTTGTACTGTTATTGCATGCTCTAGTATTTGTTAGTTTGTTCTTTTTTTTTTTTGTTTTTAGCAAGTCAAATCAGTTCTTCTCATCCTGAGCATTTCATTGTGTTGTTAAACTTGTGTTAACCTTGCATTTAACAAGCACAACTTGAACTTGAACTATTAAGCACTCCTTAGTACATGATGAAATATGCAGTATAAAGCTTGGAAAAGCTAGAAGACAAGGAGGTTGCTTGTAGCTTCTTAGCTTCTTTGCACGTCAGCACTGAAACTCCAGAAGACGCTAATTGGCTGGAATGAAAGTGCGCCTGTGATTTCATTGGTTGAATTTTTTGTTAACTCTTCGTAAACTTCCATTGTCACGACACAAATCATGTGACACAGCTCTGTTTTGACGGGGAGGGGTCTCTTCCTCCAGTCTGCACACATTCATGCTCTGCATTGTAAAGATCGCTGCACTTGGGCTGACAGTTCATTGTAAAAGTTTATTGTAAAGTGGGAGATAACCAGATATTTTTGCTTGGGCATTTGCCCATTCGTCCTGTCTGCGCAGCATGGTGAACATTGCATAGCACTGGGCATTTTTTATTGGTTATGTAGAAATTCCCAAGCATTTTTTGTGGTTATATGCTGTATACTCGCATATCACACAGACTACAGCACTGGTTTCAACACTGAGTCTACATGTTTAACTTTCCTGTAGCTGTAAATAAACCTGTCTAAAATTAGATAAGTTCGTCTGAGCGGTTTATTACCTAAATTACATACCACACAAGCTACATAACAGATGTAAGACCGTTCAAGTGTGTAAATCATGTAGTTACAGAATGAAGCACCATTTGGGATTTTAACACTGACTGGAAAAAGTTTGAATTATCTGAAAAAAAAAAATGCATTTTTTAGTCGTCTGTACTGATTTTACCATCAGAGTGTCAAACCAAGTTGATAAGCAGAGAGTTGTAAAATGATAGATCAAAATTAAGATATAAATCTATGTTGTTCTGGTATAGAAAAACATGAAATAAGTCGTCGTCCAATTTGCCGTGGAATGAGAACGCCGGTAAAGTCTGTGTTGTGGTTTTATGAGGGACGTTTCATTTTGAAATACCACACAGATAGACTGGACATGGTTTTATATTGAGGTTGTACCTGTGTGGGTGGTTAACTGCATAATTCTTATCATGACATTTTAGCAGGTAGACATTTCATGATGGATGTGAACATCTGTTGGGTGTAAGGAATGCTTGCAGTGTTGAAATCTCAAGATTATTTCTTGTCAGTCTTGATTCAGTTCAGATGTCTATTTAGTGTCCAATCCAGATTTTTGACTTGAAGGACACCATGCCTTAAAATTATAAATACATAAATATAAAATTAGCTTTAAATGATTAAACGTTCATAAACTAGTTACAGATTTGCATGAACACTATGACACTGCTATCATTATAATTACTGTCAAAATACTGTATTTACAAAAGACATGCTGTTATCTAATAATCACTAAAAGCTCAATATGATATTTAATGTTTTATTATTTATAATGTGGATGCCCAGGTCATGTGGGTTAATGATCTGGGAAAGACGGCACCAAGAGGAACAATAGAACAAAGACAAGCCAGCAGGGACAGCGTGATGCTTCAGGCGATGCTCAGAAGACAAAGCTTGGATCCTGTAATTTATGTCAAACTTATTTTGACACAAATCATTGAAGTTAAACTTACTGCTGACCATGTACAGTCCAACTAGATGACAGTCCCTGCAGCAGCTGCTTGTTTCTGTGTGATAATGAGCTCTGTCACACTGCAAACATGATTCAGGAATGATGTGAGGCCTTGACGAGTTCTCCAAGTTCTTCCAATCTCAGCCAGAACTTATACGATCTGCTGCTGATGTTTTCATGTCAAATACCACTGTGAACATTTTGATGTGTTGCATTTGTCCATGCCTTCGCAAGTTAGAAATGTTTTGGCTGCAAAGTGTGAAGTGAAATTAGGTAATTGAGAATTGGAACTTACTGATATAAGGCTGAGAATGTTTGGTCAGAGGTTATGGATGTATTTATTACCAAGGCTGAGAATCTTATCCCTGCCCATGAACCGTATGTTTGGGTTAGTGGAGAGCGCTGGATGAGGAGTTGGGTGAGGCTCCAAAGACACTTCTAAATTCTGAGAACTCTGCTGAACTGATGAGATTTCAAAGAAAGCTGAGAAGAGAGCACGGGGCAGATTCTTGTGACTGATCTTCATGCGTGTGCATTGTATGTATATTTATTCTATCAGTCCTGAAAATTTAACCTTGCAATTAAAATCCCGGTTAAAAATCTTCTCGTGCCATCGAGTGCGGTTCTTCTTGAGTAAACAAAGTGAGAATATTTGTGTCCAAGAAAGGCCTTCAGTCTGCATGATGCCCTGCTATGGCTTAACAAATGGTCAAAACATGGATGGCTTTTGCTGGGTCTTGGTAAAGTATAGTACTGGACATGTCCTTAGATATGATGGACTGGGTGGGCTCTGTACCACATGTGATAGATTATGGCAGGTCCACAGTGAATTTGAGCCTGCACAAAACTTCTATAGCAACATTGTGGTAATTTATCATGATAGCTTCAGTGTATGAGGGTC
Organism: Simpsonichthys santanae; assembly: GCA_031762415.1. Taxonomy (NCBI): domain Eukaryota; kingdom Metazoa; phylum Chordata; class Actinopteri; order Cyprinodontiformes; family Rivulidae; genus Simpsonichthys; species Simpsonichthys santanae. Next base: position 2,584,510 of record JARVLU010000002.1, on the reverse strand, counting down.
CTGGGTAGAGCATGGGTTATTGAGGTGACAGTGCATCCATGATGTATGGACCATGCACACCAAAGAAGCTTTGCTGTAAACATTCTGAAGCACGATCGGCCACATTGGCCTCATGCCTTGGCTTCGGTTGTAATTGTACAAACTCATGGAACCAAACTAGACATGATACCAGTGGCAGGAGAATTCTGCTGATTTTTTTTTATTTTTTAAGAAGGTAGCTTCACCCTGGCATGATCATGGCAGATAGACGGAGCACAGTAAGGGTACGAGACAGTGTTTCAGAAATGAGGAAAATAGCTAAATCTATTTGGTGTGTACAAATAACATAGCGTTTTCATGGTGGACTTTATAGTCAAAGTTTTGTAAATACTGTGATCCCTTTAAATTTCATCATGTCTACTGTATGAGTCTAGATTATTTTGCAGCTATGGTCAGCAACAAGTTGGCAATGTGAATATGTAATATGGCAAAACCCTCACATTAAAGATTCACCTTTTATTTGTGATGGAATAAGAAGTGAGTGTGTGATGAACGTGGCACAAATGATCCTAATTAACTCTGGTGTTGCCCTATTGCCATGGAGTCACATGTCTGCGGCCTTTAGACAGCCTCACCTTTTCCACATCACACACATGCTGCTTCTTGGTGAGGCACAAAATATTTTTTCAGGTAATCCATGTCATGAAAACAGTTTAATGTTTCTTTTTTTACTAGACTGTTCCCAGTTATATGTATATTTAAAATAAACCATCTACATGTGGTTGTAATACATCCACATGCACCATAGTCTGGATAATGTTCTTTGGATTGATTAAAAGTCTGGGGCAGCTGTGGCTGAGTGGTTAGAGCGTTCTCCAATGTGAGAGTTGAAGGTTCGATTCCACCACCAGTCACATGCCAAAGTGTCCCTGGGCAAGACACTGAACCCTTATTGCCTCTGATGTGTGTCCCATTGGTGTATGAATGTGATAAAGCACTGATTAGTCTTTGTATAGATCTAGTAGATGCTGTTTGAACGAGTAAATGAGGCACAGATTGTTGTTAAGAGCTTTGAGTGTCTTGATAAGATAGAAAGGAATTCTATAAGTACAGTCCATTTATCATTTACCATTTAAACAAGACATCTGTAAAGAATTAGGTTGAGGTCAAAATGAATTATTCAACCAAGTACTGCTGTGTATAAACAGGTTGAAGCCACTGAATAACTCAATTTACATGAATGGAAAGAAACAGATTAAATCCACACGGTCTCCTAGTAAAAACAGTGCTCGGTCATTTCTTAACATCAGTTTAACACAGTTAGTATATTTAAAGAATGACTTCATCTCAAGTCACTGCATATGTTTGCATATAATTTATTACACAATCAGAAAATGGGTAAAAAAAACAAAAACATTTCCTTTCCTGATAATTTTATTGTAATAATTTTAACAGGAACTCATGAGGTTTAATCAACTAATAGAAAGCTGCAAATGAACATAGTTGTGTTTTCTCTCAGTGATGGACAGTTGCAAATAAATATACAGTACTAAAAAAAAAAAAAGGGGTTGTAATCTCAATCATCCAGGTAGAAGACAACAACAAAGTTTAAATCGTGTCACCTGGACCAGTTTGTTTAAGTGAGAAAAGTTTTGTCTTTCATCCAGAGGACTTCCTCAGTCTACGGCCTGCCAACCAGATCTGTCCCATAGGTAGCCTTCACTGCTGTGTTTCAAGCCAACCCTCTGTTGGACTCTCAAAAGGCTTTTAACACATGCAAACAGAGCACACCCGTCCAAAACAATCAATCATTTCGCAGAGCAATCAAACATTTTAGGCCAGATGGCCAACTTGCTACTCACAGAAATAGTCTGAGGAAAACCAAGGCCAAAGCGGTTCAGAAAAAGTTTGTAGGCTCAATCATCCAGGTAGATGATATAAAGAAACTAGTCCAGATTACACGATTTAACCTTTTTTAATGTTATCTACCTGGACGATTGAGCTTACAAACTATAACCACCTGCTTTTCACCTTAAATCAATAATAAATCCATGCATATCTACTGGATACCTGCGATAGCATTAAATATCAAAACTGTTCTTCCTTGTTTAAACTGAAATATAAACAGTATTTTTCCTCAAACGTAAATGTTTAAAAAATGAATTCAAATAGATAAGTTTGATACGCATGATTGTTTATGGCGATAACTCTACGTACAACCTGGTTTTAAACTGCCTCAAGTCAAATATATCGTAAATTATCTCGACCGTGCCTTTACTAAAATCTGTAGGCTGAAACCCGGACTCTGGGAAATGGGGGCAGAGTGGTGCCCAGGGGAAGTGTGCTAAAGCTGGGTCAGGAGGTGGCTGACAGTGGCCCCTGAGGTCTGGAAGGAGGCAACTGGTCACAACAGATATAAATCACCTGGTCACGGCTACACAGAGCGTCGTCTTGCCAGTGACAGCTATTGTCTCCGAAGAGAGTCAGAGCCTCAGAGATCCAGTAACGTGGGCCTCGCTCGCACTGACCCGTAAATGTGCTGGTTTGAAAACGGGAGCATGGAAGAAGCGCCGATGGAGAGCTGGAAGGATGCCTCGGACACAAAGCCCATCGGATGTCATCTGAAACTAGGTCTAAATGCACTTTCATGTCATGTGAAGGTGAATAATGTAAAACATACAACCTGAATATTAAAGATATTTCATAGTACTGTATTAGCTCCGGAGCTAACGTGAAAGTTGAATCATTTCTGCATTTGTCTCTCTGTCAGTACACTCCATTTTAAATCAAAGGGCTAAATATCAGATAATGTCCACCAGAAGTACCCAGAATGCATTGCAGTGTAAATGAAATGCTGACGTTCATGTGTCATTATTGCTTGAAACTTGTAAAACCTGTGCAGCAGCTTACAGTGATTTTTTGGTCTCGTTTTTGTACACTGTAGCTCAAAGTCAAAGTTTCTTTATTTGTCATTCCACCACATGTGGTACATGTGGTGGAATGAAATTGTGTACACATGGTCCCAGTTACATCCAACAGAAGTATAAAATGTAAAACTAAAACAGTGATAAAATCTAAAATATGAACTAAGAAAAACGTTAACTAAAAATACGCTAAGCACTAGTAATACAAGAACATTACGTCGAACAGCAGCACGAGCATGAGTCTGTGTGAGCAGAAGAGCACGCATGAATACAGCAACATGAAACAGATCAGCAGCAACATGAAACAGATCAGCAGCAATATGAAACAGATTGGCAGCAACATAAAACAGATCAGCAGCAATATGAAACAGATCAGCAGCAACATAAAACAGATCAGCAGCAACATAAAACAGATCAGCAGCAGCATAAAACAGATCAGCAGCAGCATAAAACAGATCAGCAGCAACATGAAACAGATCAGCAGCAGTATGAAACAGATCAGCAGCAACATGATGTAATATTTCACAGTGATTATTCTGGTTAGATATTCATGAGTCTAACAGCTTCAGGGTAGAAGCTGTTTCTCAGTCTAGTGGTTCTACACTTAATGCTCCTTAACCTCCTTCCTGAGGGGAGTGGGGCAAAAAGTGTATTATGCTTGGTCAAATTACAAATTATACTCTTAGCATATTATTGTACGGTATAACTTGCATTAACTTTCCTCAAGAGTGATTACTAAAATCCTGTTATTTGTAAAAAAAAATAAATAAATAAACAAATAAATAAAGATGCTTTATTTTTAAAAGAGAACGTCACGGTCCAGTTGACAATGCTCAAGGGTCGCCTTTGCCCTTTCTTTTCCCCAAATGTGCTAAAACTTAACAAAAACTTTGTAAATACTGTATTTTTTTTTTTAATTGCCTGACTATTCAAAACATTTTGAAAGGATTGTTTAACCAACATGTCCCCTCTGTGTGTTTTTCTCAGTAGCACAAGGGAATACGGTAATGGCCCGTTATGAGGTACGTGATGTTCAAGCAGTGGCACAGATATTGGATTGTGAGAATCCATCAGAGATTTGCGGTCAAGCCTTAAGTACTGGAGTTCCACAAAAACCCAGAGAGAGAAGAACATGTGCCTCAAAACCCAAACCTCAAGATGCTTCTGGAAGGGAAAAGGGAGAAAAGTCTTTGACTGAAGACGCCGTTCAGACAAATGAAAAGGAAATAAAGGAAGAGACATCACTGCTTGAGCCATTATCTGATGATGAATGGGCATTTGACGATGACATGCAGAGTGACGATGACATGCAGAGTGATGACCCCTTGTTTGTATTGGACACTGAGGACGAGGAGGAGGAGGAAGATGATGAAGAAGAAGAAGAAGAGTTTAAGAGAAAACGAAAAAAAGCATCTAGGACCCAGTTCCTGTGGGATAAGTGCATGCAGACTTTCCAGAATGAGAAAAGCTTCATGAACCACATCAGGTAATGTTTCTCCTGAGCCTTACTGTTTAGTCTTGTAGTTCCATGACGTGTGCATGAGGAGTTTTGTACAAGTCAATTGGTCAATAAACCAGCTAGTTCTAAGTTCATTTACAGGATTAAAATTACTGTAATTTAATGTAATTTCCTTCTGTAAAGCTCCTTAGTCATTTGGCATTTTAATAATAATTTAAAGGACAAAATGTGGTGATTTTAATGTACAGGTGGTCCCCGAGTTACGAACGGGTTCCAGACCTAAGGACCGTTCATAGCTTGATTCTGCCGTAGGTCGGAGCCGAATGCACATGGCGCCGCAAGTCCGCATTTTCGTCCGTAAATCTAAACTGAAACCAAACTGAAACAACGCGGCAGACGTTACATCTTTTTAAACACGTTTTTTCATTGTAAAAACAACAGCTGCGCACTTAGAACACCGTTTTTTAATGTGTTTCCAAGCTGTTAGCTAACAAAATACCCTAAAAAAAAAAAACGATAAAAATATAAAATGCTGCATAAAAA
>JARVLU010000002.1:2514268-2527980 GCA_031762415.1 Simpsonichthys santanae | reverse complement strand
GAACAGCTGATCAGCTGCAGCAGGAAGCTTATCCTGCAGTATGGGCTGCACAAATGTGCAGCAGGTGCTAAATAATTTAAAATATTTTATTTTAAATAAAAAATTCATGCGGATCGTGCGGCCAATCCATCAAACAGCCAATTGTGTGTCATGTCCAACCTTATTTTGAAAAACCGCGATAGAGCGAGTCCATGATAAACAAACCACAAAGTAGCAAGGTACTATGGTATTATTGAATTTTGAAGTGTTGTTTTGTATAAATAATTGTGCATAAAAAGTAAGAAAATTTGTGTTTTGATGATTTCATTGAATGCTTGCTCCTTTAGAGAGCACTGACTGAAGTCTGAAATCCTGGCTCCACTTGGGCTGTCTGGAGGCTGTTGTACTAGAACAAGTGTCCCTTAAGAACCAACACCTTCTGGTGATACTTTGCACAGAGCAGGAAAGGTGACGCTAATTACCCTGAATATGATGCAACAAAACAAAGGATTCAGACGTTTTGACTCGTGCACAAAATACAGAAATAAGAAAAGAATGATCAGTGATAAAACATCCACTGCAGAATATTGAGCAGAGTAAATGTGCTGACTTTGTTTGGCTTTGCTGACACTTACCGCTTTGGAGTTTGACTGCTTACTCAGTTAAAATGAAGGAATTAGAGGCTTTGAAATTTTATTGCCTGCAGTCAAAAAGCAAAGGTGGACTACTGTATAATGTTTTTGCCCGTGCATGAGTGTAAATCTGTCTCTTAGCAAAAATAATTTTATCTCTGCTGTAGCTGTGTGGTCAGTGGCGCTGTCTCGTATAGGCTGCTGGTTTGAGCCCAGTTTGTGTCAGGAAAAGCTTTCAGTATAAAACAACATCACACCAGTTCAAACACCGTTGTGACCGTGAAGAAAAGAGCTGCCAAAAGAAAAAGAACTCCAAGTATGACATCTCAAAATATTGCTGGATTGCACATAACGTTTTCAAAGATGGACCGAAACTGCTGCAGCGAGCACCTTCATAACGTGAAACTACAAAAGGTGACGTTCAGGAGGGACATGTCAGCACGCACCGCTGCAGTTTGTCAGGAGAGCAGTTGGACACAGTTGGAGTTGTGCACCTTGTTGCATCAAGCAGCTTCTTTGGCTGGATTAGGGCTCTGGTGTCCATCTGTCGTCCGTCGGCTTACATTTAAGCTCTGCCATTTCACAGGTCCAGATCCAGCTGGTAGTCCTGACAGGCTGCTTAGCTCTTTCAATGACAGAGGGGTGTCTTTGCTTTTGAATAGTCAACTGGGCAGAAGTGCAGAAAAACAAACATTAGGAAGCTAAAGGTCAGAGACGTACACTCAGCCAAAATGTGGTTGTCCATGCACATAATGCTGCTGTTACTTTTCTATAATGTTTCTTAATGTGGAAATCCATAGTGAGGAGTTTATTAGGTGTTACTTTCATATCATTTCATCAACTGGGTCCTGTTTTCAAGAGGCGTTACGCTTTTTGCCTTTGTATAAGTGTGTGTGTGTTTGTGTGTCTGTCGCATTAGCAAAATTATAGTGAAAGTCTCGGGATGGAATCACTGGACAAACATTTACAAAGGACTGACTTTTGGAGTAAACCCCATTCAAGATGGCTGCCACACCTAAAAAAGAAGAATCATACAAACAAATAAAAGACATGTCATTATTTTTTTCCAGATGTTAAGATAAAAATTGATATGTGATGGGGATAATTTTCGCCTACCACCACGTCTAGCACTATACATAGTGTGATATATGTTATCTGCTATCTATGTTAGTAAAATATTTAATGAATCACAAAACTGATTTTACGAATCCTCAAGTAAGTAATTACAGGATGTATATCCACATATTTTTACATTTTTTTTTAATTCAAGATGGCCACCACAGGTAATCAACTTTCACCAACACAAATAATTAATACCAACTACACTATAATTCAGCCCATTTTACAGTAATTGAGCTAAAGTTTATTAAGGTAGTAGTTGTATTATTAACAACATGTGCACTGAGCTTCTTAAAATATCATATAAAATTCTGCAGGTCCTTCAAGGAATGTTAGAACTTTAATTTTCTTTTCTTAATGATCTAGTCTAAAGGGAAGTATTGGGTGAAAACAATTCATCCATCCATTATCTTTTACCCGCTTCTAACTTTTTGGGTCACGGGGGTCACTGGTGCCCATGTCCAGCCATCACTGTGCGAGAGGCAGGGGACACCCTGGACAGGTCTCCAGTCCATCCCAGGGTGAAAACAATCCACATATAATAAAAATAAAAGAGGTAATTCTCATCTTTAATTTAAATAGGACAGTGTGCAGATTTTCATCAAAACGCCTCAAAGAGAAAACCAACAAAGCTGCGTGCATAGTTGAGAAAATCAAAAGCTTTTTTTGTGTTTGGCCACCGAGGATTATCCTGGCTGCTGACTGAGCAGTTTGTCCAGGAAAAGGCTTTAAAGGCTTTTAACACTTTGTGCTGCAGATAACGTCAGCATCATCTTGTGGATTTTCCAGAAGCTTACAGGTATTTAACAATGGTATTTAACAGGGCTCAGGAGTGATGCCTCGTGGCAGGTAAACCCAAGCTTTAGAACATGGATGAGTCTTCTACTGTCTTACGTTCTCTTGCATTCAAGAGTATGACGCTATTAGAGACAGACAGTTGGAGGAAACAAATAAATCATCAGCATACAACAAGAGCGGACATGAAACATTTTCAAACAAAGATCTGAAAGTTTGAAGGAAAAGGCAAACTAGAATTTAGTGGAATGCTATAAAAAAAGTTGAACTGTAAATAAATAAAAAAATCTGGTATCAGATATTTCCAGGGCAAAAGACAAGAAACAAAAAAAGCATAAATGTGTAATATAAACACAGAAACAAGAATATAGCAGCAGCATCATGCTACAATTGTGATTTGCAGGTGAGGCACCATGTACAGGGCAAAACATGAATTAAAGGTCTAGTAATGATTAAATGAATGCATGTTGCCTGCCACCTTTCATACCTGAGGTTTAGACTATGATGAGGAATCTAACAATGAAAAAATGTATGTTAAGCCTCCAGACATATTGTGAGATGTCACACGTAAAAGTAAGTTGCAGCTCATTCTAAGCTGTTACCACAGCTAATTTTAGCTCAATGTCTAAAAATGACTCAGCCATTTTTGTTTTGGCTAATAATGATTAGCAGTGGCTGTCATTTTGGATTGGAACAATAAAAAAATATGTGTAGAATTTTGTTCTGTTGTTTTTAAAACATTCTTGCTAACAGAAAAACAGTGCTGACACAAACTGTTAATGCTCAGATTTTACTCAAAGATCTTGAACAGTAGCGGTTGGAGTGCATGTTGTGAATGACTCAAAGGTACAACTTCACAATACTTTGGCCTAAAAGCTGTAAAAGTGACCAAATTATAATATTTTTTGTGTTTTCTAAGTTAAATAGATTGAGTCAACCATCTTGAATTACGTTGATGGCAAAATTTTATCATGTGTAAATATACAAGAAATGATAAATTCCTGGAAATGTTATCAAAATTTTAAAGGCTTACATTAAGGGACACTTTTATTTACATGCAAACCATCACAATACTTCCTGTAACAGTTAAAGTGAAAATGTTACCAGCCTGTCTTTGTTTGTGATTGCCAATACATCACTTGGTTGTAACAAGACCTGTGGGCACCGCCCACCTTCAATCTGAAGCAACACCCCTGCTCCCTGAGGATTCTGGCATAAAAAGCATTAATTCCACCACTCATTGATCAAAGCATTATTGGTCTTGTACCATTTGGTCCTCATTAATTGAGCACCACGGTCCTATTTCTTAAAAATACCCATTCGTTTTAAGAAACACTTCTGCCCACTCACTACACCCTCATGTGATTCTCTTGGAGCTTGCTGATTGGAATGAAGAGATGCTTTCAAACCACAAGCATGTGAGGGAATAATAATACCCAGATCATTAACGATACAACCCTGCTAATGTCTACACGTCTCCTTCGTCTTCATGTGTCTCCATGTTTAGTTAGTGAGATTCTATCATGTTCTAAAGTTCTCTGTTGTGCTTTTTGTTTGCTTGTTTATTTTGTTAAATCCCTCGGCCGATGGAGAAATGGTGATATGATTCCAGTTATGATATCTTGATATGAACTTGATGTTCAGTCTCTTACTTTAACCAAGCATGCGTTGTTGCAGGGTGAAATCCAAAAAGGTTCCAAAGAGTAGTGACGTGTCCTTCTGTGTCGAGGCTTCGAAGCTTGTGTCAAGTAATTCAGGAGGATTTATGTGGAGCGTGTATCAAGGCGTGTATTGATGACGCATGTAGTGACGTTCGAGGCCTCGCTAGCGGGCCGTACCACGAGACAGATTCAGGAACTGGCTCATTTGTATGTGCGACAATTTGAAATATAAGAGGCAGACAGAAAAATTCATCAGCACCATCATCATAAAGGCATGATTGTTTTCAGATCAAATTTAGACTTTATTTAAGGTCCTCACAAACATGATTTTGTTTTACTTTTATTCAACTTAAAACTTTGCAAACCAGTTATGTTATTAGAATCCATCTACCAGTTTTACATTTATGGTCCATTTGATGGCGCAGTAGAGCAAATGAAGCACCAAGGTGCATCGGATTGTGAGTCCAGCTTCTCATCGTGGCTCAACCAGTTTGCTGGTGACAGCCAAAACTAGCTGTTCACGTGCAAAAGGAGGACCATCAGCCTAACAACTGATGGTCAGTGCCCTTGTGGCCGCTTGCTATTCAGAGGACCAATGATACTTGCAATAATAGCATTGTAAGATAAGGACAGTTTAAATGTCCTTGTCCATTTCTCTACATCCCACACTAGTTCTGGATGTCACCAGGAAACTGGTCGCTCCACTATGGGAAGGAACTATTTATAAGACTGAGTTTGTTGCAGCTCCTCGGATTGAAGACGTCTTTTGGATAAAAGATGAACTATTTCCAAAAGAAGAATCTGTCCAGAGGGCCTGAATCAACCTTGTTACATTTACCCACCTGGATTATTGAGCATGCATCAGGACACCTTGTGAGATCCGTTTTTCTCATCGTCTCGCTGCGTCATCAGTCATTCCTGTTCATCAGCCATTGTTTGCCCCCAGATTAATATTCACACCTTTTCATTGTTTTTATCAGTCCCATCTGCAGTCACTTAACCCATCACTACCAGTGCATGTAAAGTCTTGCCTTTCATTTTACCTTCAGTCATTTATTTAGGTTATTTTCTGTCTCGTTACTCCATGCTTTTTATTTTTTATTATTATTTTTGCTACATTGTAATTTGCTGCAATGCCATCCCTTTTGTTATATTTATTAAAGCTTAAAACATTTTTGAGCCCTTGTGTAAGTCTGTATCCTTGGGCTTTTACCTGCAAACCTCAACAGTCATCTTCTACACATCCACCGAGAAGAGAGTTTCTGGAAATTCAGAACAGATTTTGTAAGATTTTACAATATTCTATGAGATCACACATCTCATTTATAAGGTCTGGCATTTTACATTGGAAGTTATGACAATGGTTTTGTTTAATTTATCTTTAACCCATTGCCCTCAGGTTTAGAATACAGTCATGTTAATTAATCTTCAGATTTGTGTAGTAAGTATCCATGTAAAAGAATACACTTGTTAAAATGTTAAATTTCAGTCTTTAACTTGTTTAAGTTGCCATTATGAAACTTTACCAGCACTATGTTTGGGCTCGATAATTTCCCCCTCAGTGTCAGTGAAAATAGACTTGAGTTTAATACCATCTAACTGACTAATATCCATTATGTAAAAACCACATGATTAAAGCTCTTGCCCAGTAGAGCTGAGCCCACTTATTCTTAGGTGTCTTTCCCTCTGCACACACACAAACACAGCACTCTATCTCACTGCACTCAGCACCGACTCAATCGATGGAGTTAAGGAATAAGAATGATCACATATGGCTTGGGGCCGAATAAAGCACAACAGGCTCTGCTGCAGGGCTTTGATCTCGTACAAACCCCCTCAGCCTGTTTTGACATTGCCTGATTACAGATGGTATCATCAAATCCCTAATCTGAACTTTCACCCTAAACAGAATGAAATGAAACTGAGCCAAGTTACCCAATCCATAACCCGCCCCCACGAGCCTGATGTCCACTTGTCTATCTGCTCTCCTGGAACAAAAAGTTATCTGTGGTTGTGGTAATAATGTTAACTTAATGGTAAAACTGATAATTTTCTCTAAATTGCCATTTTTAAAGTGTGTCACATGGTCCATTGAGTCTACTGAAGGAAAGGAGAGTGCAACACCCTCTGCAGATCAGGAAGAATCACCTTCAGGCCAGTTTAAATTGAAGGACAAGGATGCTTAAATTATACTTTGGTACAAGAACGTAACTTTGTTTACTATCAGCAGCTCATTTAAAAATGAAAGACATTCCTTCTTTGACAAAACCTTGGAAGCCAAAAGCTCTCATGATTTGTTTGTGTGTGTTTTTTTTTTTTTATTAATAGTTAGATATTAGTTTCAGTTACTCCCACTAAATTGTGGCTCAGTGATTGTAATATTGACAGAGATACACATTTTTTGTCAGTTTTGTAGATTGACTTAAAATGATCCTGGGGAGTTGTTTAGCATTGGAAGTATAAGCCGGGGGTGTTTTGGTCACTCGATAATTTAGTACTTTTCTTTGGCTGATCTTTCAATGACTGATCTATAGATATCAGTCAACAGCTAATGTAAACCTCCGCTTATTGGTGTTGTACACAGTATTGTCCAGGAAGTGGTGGCTCAGAGGTTAGAGAAGGTGGACCTGTGATTGGAAGGTTGCCAGTTTGACTTCCAGGACCAACAACGTAAAAATGTGGATGGAAAAAGTGAAACACTCACACCTGCCTCCACCCTCATTTGCCCCACTCTGGGCCCTTGAGCAAGACCCTTAATAATAATAATAAGTTAGTGCTATGTGTTGTCATCATTGTGTAGAATACAATGATGACATTAGTTATCTGCATTTAACCCACCGTAACTGAGACACACCCAGTGGAGTAGTGGGTAGCTACGTAGGCTCCCGAGGGGAAAATTAGGGCTTGGGTGTCTTGCTCAAGGGCACCAGAGCATGTGGGCATGGCAGGGAGTTGTGCCTGTGACCTTCTGGTCGCAAGTCAGCTGCCCTACCTCTACATCATCTTGGCCTCCACCATCTGCTCCCAAAACAGGTCTCTCTTGAAAATGAATTTTCATTCAAATCCATCCATTACTACAGGAAATATTTTGCTAACACACACATACATGCTTTTTTCATCTTTCTCTCTTTTGAACTTTATGTATACTGTATTCATCTACCCAAGTTGCTGGTTGTGCATGGTCTATATTTTACCCCATAAGATTGCTAGAGTTGGGTGTCAGCCACAGCACATATATCACTGTTGCCATCATCGATCTTTGATCGAGTTCTCTTGCTAACCCAAGGGTTTGAACTCACACAGCAAATCTAAACTTGGAGAATAGAAGATAAAAAAAGACAATGTTACTAGAACAAGTCACAACTGAGCTCAGCATATTTTTTTTGTGACACAGCATGATGTGGATTACAGAAAGTGTCATTCATTTTAGTTGAAGCTGTGCCCCATCACTTCACATCACAGCAGCAACATTGGCTGATTGAGTTTCTGCAAGGTGATCCATGGAAATAACGTTCTGCAGCCCACAGCAGACACGGGGGAGAGGGGGTAGTGCAGTTTGTAGATCACTAGTACAATTAGACCTCCACCTTCATGGATAAAATCTGTATCTTTTATTCTACATCACAATAGGTCTTGTGGAAGGCAGAGCATGAATAGTGCCTTTTTTAAGTTTGTGTAGAGACAAGCATAGGATGCAGAATTCAAAACTGTCAGCACTTTTAATTATGCACACACACGCTATTCACAGTAACCTGTATTCATCTTACGTCTGCTCATAAATATTGCAACAGGTGTCATATTATCTGCCTTGCTTTCTGCTCTCAGGTGATGAGAATGGCTTTCCTTTGACTCCTATGATTACTGCACATACAAGATGCCTTAACAAAGGTTAAAGGGATAGAGTTCAAAATACAATTTCAACCTATAGAAACATCCGATTTTTCAATATTAATAATAATAATTTGTTTTAAGTGTGATTAGCAAGGAATTTGGTCAACTATTTGAAAAAATAAAACATAATATGCTATGAGGTGGAAGTGATGTTCTATTTTCTAACAAAATGTTTTCCATGTCTCTGCTTCTCCCCAGGTAACCGATAAGATGGTGGCCAGGGGAGCGACTGGGCACAGCTACCTGGTGGCTTGCTGGCAGCCCATTCTCATCCTGATGCTGGGCACCGTGCTGTCTAGCTCCACCACAGGTTGCCCATCCCGCTGTGAGTGCAATGTGCAAGAGCGCTCTGTGATGTGCCACCGCAAAAAGCTCATGGCTGTTCCCGATGGCATTCCTGCAGAAACAAGACTGCTGGACCTCAGCAAGAACCGCATCAAAACGATTAACCCAGATGAGTTTGCTAGCATTTCTAACCTTGAACATCTGGAGCTCAGTGAAAATATTATCGCCACAATAGAACCTGGAGCGTTCAATAACCTCTATGGTTTGCGGACATTGGGATTGCGAAGCAACAAGCTGAAGCTGATCCAGCTGGGTGTATTTACAGGTCTGAGCAATCTTACAGAGCTGGACATAAGTGAGAACAAGATTGTCATCTTGTTGGACTACATGTTTCAGGATTTATACAACCTTCGGTCTTTAGAGGTGGGTGATAATGACCTGGTTTTCATCTCCCACCGGGCTTTTCATGGCCTTAGTAGCCTTGAGCATTTAAGTCTTGAGAAGTGTAACCTGTCCTCTGTGCCAACAGAGGCTTTTACCCACCTCCACAGTTTGATCACTCTCAAGCTGCGCCACCTCAATATCAATGTCATACGGGATTACTCTTTTAAACGCCTCTATCGGCTAAAAGTGCTGGAAATAGCAAATTGGCCATACTTGGATACAATGACTCCCAACTGTTTGTATGGATTAAATCTCACCTCTCTGACCATTGCCAATGCCAACCTGACAACAATTCCTTATGTAGCCCTGCGCCATTTGGTTTACTTGCGCTTTCTTAATCTTTCATACAATCCTATCCAAACCATTGAGGGAAATAAGCTTCATGATCTTCTACGTCTGCAGGAATTTCATCTTGTTGGAGGCAGACTAACAATGATTGAGCCATACTCCTTCCGTGGACTGAATTACCTGAAAATTCTAAATGTTTCTGGAAACTCTCTTAGCACTCTGGTGGAATCTGCTTTCCATTCAGTTGGCAACCTAGAAACCCTTGCATTGTACGATAACCCTCTGGCCTGTGACTGCCGACTCTTGTGGGTTTTTCGACGGCGTTGGAGACTAAACTTCAACAAGCAGCAGCCCACCTGTGCCTCCCCCGAGTTTGTTCAAGGTAAGGAGTTCAAAGACTTTCCAGATGTTCTGCAGCCAAACTACTTCACGTGTCGCAAGTCCAGGATTAGGGATCGAAGGCCCCAGCACAAATTTGTTGATGAAGGAGCCATTGTTCATTTTGCTTGTCAAGCAGATGGAGATCCTGCTCCTGCAATTATGTGGCTTTCTCCACAAAAAAGGTTTATCACCACCAAAACAATTGGAAGGCTCTCTGTGTTGCCAGATGGCACTCTTGAGGTGCGCTATGCCCAGATTCAAGATAACGGGACTTATGTGTGTATAGCCAGTAATGCAGGTGGAAATGACACCTCTTTTGCTCACCTTCACATTCATAGCTACTCACCCGACTGGCCACACCAACCTAACAAGACTTTTGCTTTCATATCCAACCAGCCAACAGAGACTGGTGCTAATGGTACTAAAGCCAATGTTCCTTTCCCATTTGACATAAAGACACTTATTATTGCAACCACAATGGGTTTCATCTCTTTTCTTGGTGTTGTCCTATTTTGCCTGGTACTGCTGTTCCTGTGGAGCAGAGGCAAAGGCAACACTAAGCACAACATTGAGATTGAGTATGTGCCACGGAAATCGGATGCTGGCATGAGCAGCACCACAGTGGATGCTCCTCGCAAGTTTAACATGAAAATGATTTAATAAAGCTGCAGTGCTCATCCAGTTGTAACTCAAACTCAAGACAAATAGGAAAAGAAGACACTTTCTTTTCTTTTTTGCAAACCTGTGGATTATGGTGTGGTAACATAATGTTTCTTTTTCCTAACTGATGGACTTGATAAGAGGCCAGTTCCTGACTTTTTAAAGTGAGAGGGAAAGTAACCACACCCACACGGTCATTTCTACAAGCCCATGGGGCATGCATTGAAAATCAAATTTGTTATGTAAAGGTCATATTCCTATGGATATCTAATGGAAAAAAAAAATGTTCAAAACGAAGAAAAATAAAACATTTCAAACAGCCAAAATATGTGGGGCCGATCATATTTGAATTATTGTTGTATGTCTGTAATTTAATTTAATGATTTTAGAGTTATATGTGCTGTTATAATTGTATGGGTTGATGAGCACATTCAGACATGCTGAGGGTAGATTTTATTTTATTTATTATTAATCTATGGTACAGTACAAATTAATTTTAACTGCTAATATAATTTACTAATTGTCTTTTATAGTTTAGCTTTCCACAGTTAAAATTCCTATGATATATCTAAGATGTACTTTTTCAAAACCTTGCAAAATGTTTACTTGCAAACATGTTCCACAAATGTTTGCGAAACGTAATAGCGTCAATATCAAGTTAATACTTTTGGGGGAAATGTAAAATTGCAGATGTAAAACACTTTAATTTGACAGCAGTTAATTGGTAACCTTGAAAGTGCAATGGATAATGACAAGGCAGAATAAATTGTTGAAACCTGATATGATTGACAAAAAAATGTATTTTAAAATTAAACTGTGTGATACCATAAGCTATCTCTCACTGCTAATATGAATATTTTGTGATGCACATAAAACGTTTGCAGTTGATTGAATTTCATAGAAGCAATATTAAAATCAGTTCTTGGATATTAAAAGTAACAAATATGTGAGTAAAATGTTTTCTTTGCAATATGTTTAAAGTGGTATTTGTCCAGTATTGCAAGACTCTCCAATGGCGCCACACGTGGAACATGAAACCCTACAGAATCAGACCAGACAGTTTTGTTATCATGTTTCAGCAGATATTCTACAGTTAAACCACATGGCAGGTATCTGGCTCCTGTAGCACTGTGCTAGTGTAACCGTGAATAGTTTGAGGGTCTAAACTTCAAATATATCTGGTTTGAACAAATACAATGAAAAATAAGCATTTTAACAATTATTAGGTTGTAGGTTTGGTTTACAGTTTTACAGTTTAAAGAAAGATGGCCTGTACCCAATTAGCAACTTTAGTGATCACATCTTTTAAAATTACTTTTCAACTATACTGACATGATAGTATTTTTTTATTTATTTTTTGGCTCAAAACAATTGTAAAGAATCAAAATGATGGTGCTTTAGATTTGGGATACAATGTGCTCCTCAAGCTGTAACGTTTCTATCATTGTTTACCTTGTTAAGTTTTCCATTTATGTATTAACGTTTTCATTTTCATAACTAATGCTCTGTCCATGACCGTACCCTCCCTCTCCCATTAAAGCCATGGAAATGTTACCTACCTGAATCTGTTTACAGGTTTGCTTCCCCCAAGAGATATGTGCTGTTTGTAAGGAGGTGGGTGGGAAGAATGTCTGCATTTCACACTCCAATTTGGTCCTGCATATAAAATCCAAGGGTTACAGCCTTAACGTTTCATCTGCACACTGTGGACAGCTGGGCTTTGCAAATGTGTGTGAGGATGAAGTTATTTATGATGGGTGGCATTACAAATAACGTCACAGTAATGGCTGGAAGTATGGACAAAATATGCAGATGGGTGGACTGACAGATGGTTTCACCCATGGAGCGATCTGAAGCAGCTTTGGTGTAATCCGTTTTGCATAAAAGAGAAGAAGGATAAAAAAACAAAAACTCTGGACGTGGCTCACAGTTCTCCCTCTCGCTGATTACGAATGCTTTTTGTTCGAAGTGTGGCTACTGTATCGAGCCTTTTCTTGGTCCCAAGTGATCTGGGGATAATGTTTTTTTTTTTTATTTCTATTATCCCTACATTTTAGTTTTGACCCTGGGTTATACTAACTATGTATAGTCCAAGCCAACTTTTTACAAAAGGAAAAAAAATATGCGAAAAAATAAATCTATGGAAAATACATTCAAATTGTTCTGTGCAATAACAGTAATATGCAGATTTTCTTTTTTTTTTTTTTTTTTTTAAGTTTTGTTGATGTTGAATTGTTGAGAATATGGTATGTTGTAATAAACAATCTATGGAACTTTTTAAACATGCACTCATTTTTCTTGACATTAAAAAAAACATTTATGGTGACGGCGATTCAGAAACGACAGCTGTGTTTGGGGTAAATCACGAATCGTGCAGTTTTTAAACAGAACATGAACAAGCTGGAGCCTAACGGAACGGTCAGGTGTGGCTACAGAGTATCTGTGACCTCTGAACAAGTTACAGTAGTTTTGATTTTTATGATTGAATACCTCATTAAATGCAGACCGTACGGTAATTTGCCATTGTGTGTTTTAGCTCTAATTACTTGTTTACAGGGAAATGTGCAGTTCACTCGCTCATTTTCTTTGCCTCTTAACATTAATTAGCCACCATTAGATTCAGATCACAGGCTTTATGATATGTATAGGGAATATTATTAATTTAGCCTGCACGACTGGTGGTTTTACGCAGACAGTCCTGGTAATTAGTGACAATGATAGCTTTTAAAGTTGATTTTTATTCTGGTTTTAATTTAGTTATCCTGGAAGGATTTAAGACTTTAGCAAGGCTACTTTCAATAATGCCCAGCCTAATGTTAAGCTGTGCATTTCTGCTTTGAGTTTAGATTTTTGTTTTATTCATTTTTGTTATGCCACCCTGGTGATATGTTTAGGACTCCATGGGGATATTCTTTCACTCACAAGCTCCATCAAGCGATGCTCCTTCATCTTCTTACTTGAAGATAGACAGGAGAATAAAAGAGATGCTATTCCTGAGACCTGACTCGTAATGAGTAATGGAAACTATTGTTTTATTTATTTATTTTTTTTTCAGATATAAGATGTGCACTTGTGATTTCTGGTCTTCCACAGGCTAATGTGTTCTGAATCCATGTGACAAGTTGACTATCATCTCATAAGCACAACGATATAGACAAATTGAGGTTCTTCTTTATGAAAATATATTTGCTTAGCATCAGCTAGGATCCAATAAACCAAAAATGAAATAAATACAAATCTGAATGCAACTGGAGAAACCAGTGGTGGAGAAAGTACAGTACACAAACACTGTACTTAAGTAAAAGTACAAATAAACAGACAAAAAAAAAGTACTCTAGTAAAAGTAGAAGTACCACATTAACGTTTTTACTTAAATAAAAGCAAATAAGTACTTGCTTTTAAAAGTACTTAAAGTATTAAAGTAAAAGTACTTGTTGAATGTATTACCTAATGCAATGATCTACAATATCATTAAGTGTGTGCACTGTATTTATATTACACCCCTTGGTGGGGTATACCCTTCCCTGCCGGCGCGCCTTGGGCCCTCGGTGTCGGGGGCCGGGCGCTTGGGCGTGTG
>JARVLU010000002.1:2479906-2493620 GCA_031762415.1 Simpsonichthys santanae | reverse complement strand
CTTGCATTTTAGTTATATTTAATAAAATGCTACCAATACCATAGTTGATGTTCAAAAGGATTTTTTTTTCTTTTTTTTAACTGTAGCTTTTTAAATTATGCAAACACACAGATATGCACATGTTCTAATTTTTTATGGTAAATTTAAAGAGCAGGCTGACAAGGAGTGTGATGTGGAATCATGTAGGTTTGGACAACTGAAGACCATCAGATCTGCAGAGCAGGAGTTTGGAGTTAAGTTGGAGACAGCCTCAGTTTCCAGTGACTGCAAAGAGGTTTGGAGGACCATGAGCACTTGGATCAACAAATGTATGCAGACCTCCATTGCACCTCACCGATGAGCTTCATCAGTTCAATAACAAATAAGTCTGAAAACCATTTTCTTAGGAGGTCCTTCCTCTCTGCTTCTCTTCACCTACTTGACACTGAGCCAAGGTCATGGCCAGATGCTAATCTCTGCTGGTAGCAGTCCAAACTCTCTTTCATTAGACTTCATGTGTCCCTCCACCAGTCTCCTTTCTTGGATGTGTCCCCTCAAGATGTTGAGAAGATATTCTGCAAACTTAATGTGCAGCAGGCTGCAGGTCCAGCTGTTCTTTCAGACACTGTTCACTTCTGTGTTCTTCTGGATACATAAAGTATTTTGTCCGTACTAAGAACACCATTAACTGGACCCTTTATGTTCTGTCTGCAGCTCAAACCACTCTGTGAATGAGGCTGTGAACTTTCATTGGCTTCCGGTGCACCTGACAAGAACAGCTGCAGTGCTACAGTCTTTTTGTGCCTTCAACCATCCTGTTCCAGCTGCAGATACATCTTCAGCAGCTGCAGGTCACTCGTTATCTGCAAACTAAATTAGATTTTCCCAACAAAAGGTAAGGTGTGACACTCACCTGTGTGTCCATATCACTGGGGGGTACCACAGGGATGTGTCTTCTGTCAGTATCTGTTGTGCTTTGTTGACCGCTCTGTAAAGCTTCTGAAGTATCCTGCTGCATCATCACCAACGATGACGGGTCGGAGGTCAGCGCCTGTTGGATTTCAAAGCTGACAGTGTAAAGTACTGAAAATATCCTGGAGTTAAATACCAGCAAAATGGAAGGTTAATGGTCTGCACCTTTCTATCTTATCAAGCCATTCAAAGCTCTTTACAACAGTCTGTGCCTCATTTATCCAGTCACACATCGCTCTACTAGATCTCTACAAAGCTAATTGAACAAATCATTCCAAAGAGTCTAATCAGAGCTTTATCACATTCATACACTGATGGGACGCATATCGGAGGCATAGAGAGTTCCCTAACCCTAACCCTAGGGACACGTTGGTATGTGATGCTGGTGGAGTCGAACCCCCAACTCTTGTTTTGGAGGACGACTGCTCTAAGCACTCAGCCACAGGCGCCAGATGAGATGTTGACTGAAGAAATCCACCTTCACACCGCCCTCATCAGTGGCCCTGCTGTAAAGGAGGTAGACTGCTGTGTTCCTGAGCATCTCCATCACTGAAGACCTGAAATGGGTAGAACGTTCAAACAAGGAGTGTTAAGGCGGCTCACAGGAGAGTTACAGCAGGCTGCTTCAAAAGCTAAACCCCTCTACTGAAGTTCATGCACATTTCTACAGATCCAACGTTGAACATCCTGATTGTTTCAGTTGTGTTTTTCTGGCTCCACCGTCCAAAGTTCAGCTTGATCACATCATCCAGCTGGGCAGGAGAACAGCGACAGCTGATTATGATTTGCACAATTCCTGGATCTTGTGAACGCCTGGAAGATATCACAGCACAACACCTTTTTTTAAAATTGCCTTCCAGATGGCAGTTCTGCACTGTCAACACAAAAAACCAGTAGATGCACAAAAATTAAAATAAATAAATGCTTTTCCTGCACTATGGATCCCTGTTACATTTCACTAATTGGGATTGATAAATACAGTGATTAAAAGTGATTAATGGAATATTTCTGAATATGATGTTGAAAAAAATCCAACGCAACTTTATAATATGAGTGTATCTGACTCGCAGTCTGCCAAGTTAGAGAGACAAACAAAGCAGACTGAGAAATAAACCTTAAATTGTTACTTTGTTGTAAACACAGCAAACGGTTCACACAAACATTAACAGCAACTTTGTTCACAGAACATCTTCCAACAATTAAATGGATTTTAATGAAACTTTCATTAAGTGATCAGTGGAGGTGCAACAAGAAATGCTAGGCCTTTTAATTTGGATGTAATTTTTATTTGTTCAAGTTTAGGGATCTTTATTATCTCACAAGGACAATTTGTTCCTGTCAGCTGCATAAAAACATAAAAACACAGAAACAAACTGAACATTTATACACACAGAGTCAAAAACAAGAAAATAAGTTGAAATGTTAACACATTTCATGCCTTCTGTGTAATATCAGCAACAGTTTTCCCATTTCTCATACACTGTAGGTGTTCACGTTGGTAAAACTGATTAATCATTCAGATGAGAGGCCATATGCTCCCTCAGCAATATTAACGTTAAAGATCAGTTATTATGTTAATTTGTTGGGCTCATGGATCAAAAGTTTTTCTCAGAGGGGGGAAAGACAACTTAGACTTTGAGATGAAAGTCTAGCTTCACTAAATATCTTTGGTTAGATGTATTTATTATTGTTTAGTTGAAGCTTTTCCTACGAAACAGATGTCAGATCATTTCTGAGCCCAATGTGTCTGTGCACGCTGAGCGGAGGAATGCTCAGTTCCAAAGAAGGAAGAAAACCTTAAAGTTCATGTACAGACTTTATGCACATTGTTCAGTTAAAACCTTCAAAATGGGGAATAAATTATACTTTTACATCAGGGGTGCCCAGACTTTTTCATCATGTGAGCTACTTTTTAAAATGACCAAGTCAAAGTTATCTATAAACTATAAGGCCCCGTTTACACAAGATTTTTTTTTAATCAGTGCTTCTTCAATGTTTTTTGGGAGGTAATGAGGGTTTACACAAAAACACTGTAGTTTCCATGTTGGTCGGGTTGCCATATAATAAATTTGAACTACAGTAGTGTGGCTTTAAAATGGGAGTATTTTGACCTAAACTGTCATATGTGCTCAGAAATATATTCTAAGATGAGGTGTGTGTTTGCTGAACATGTGCACAGAAAAGGAAGGGGTAAACAAGACCACTTAAATTTATCTGGCAACCCTGATGCTAAGCTGCATTCACTGTGGATGCAGCATCAACCAGGTCCCTCAGGTTTAAGCTCTGCATTCGACTGGTATTCAGCCGAGTACTTGTCGAAGTATTATTGTTATTATTATTTATTATTCATGATGATGATGTTAATTTTTGTGTGTTTTTTGTCTCTGAGCTGTTAATGTCCCCATATTTGATTTTAATTTCAGGAATCTGGCTACCTTACACTAAAACCTCCTCAAACCACTGCACTGTTCTCCACATCAGTCTCCCTGTAAACTGTCTGACAGTTTTATTGAGGCTGCTACTCACTGGTGCGTGTCTACTCTCCTCCATGCACGGACTGTCACAAAGGACCACACACACCTGCACTAAGAACCTAATCAGAGCCACAGAAGCTGCAGCATAGTTTAGGTTAGAGCACCTTCTCTGTGTGAACTATGTATTCTAACACAAACTAAAGGTCTGAAGGAAAACTGGTTAAAATGAGGCACAGTTAAAAAGTCAAAACTGTCATTTGACACACATCCCACTTTAAAACTTTCATACTCAAACGTTTAAAAAGACATAAAAATATATATCCAAGGACTGGTATCAGGCAACTGTGTTAAAATATAAAATAAATGAAAAAATGACTGGATTAATGCCCACTTGCATTTGATTAAAAACAAGTTTAGAAAAAATATATATCTTTACAAAGATCAAAAGCAAGCTGGTCACATTTCAGTCTCAAGACCTTCTTCAGGCCAGTTTGCAAAGATACATGTTCTCACAAAGTTCATAAGTCATTGATCAGATGCCATTCAGTGGTAAACTAATGGACATAAACAGTCCATTATTTATATACACACCAGCATCACTTTCCCTTGAGCAGGCGTCATCACGCAGCAGTCCAGTCTTTTGAAATTAGTTAAGTGGATTTTTTCACACTGGCCCCCGACGTCAGAGCTCACTGGATAACTTGAGCAAAAGTTATGTAATGGAGGATTCACCTTTCGTAACAGTGAGTGGCAGTTCAAACGTTTAAGGCACTTCATCCATATTTATGTCGTCTGGTCCGATGGAATTTTTCTTGCAGGTGACACGAAGCTTCCAGCAAATGTTTCTGGCAGCAGGAAGCTCCTTGGCCAAATGACATTGGTCAGATTCTTTTTTATATTTTTACCTTTTTTTACATCTCTCTTCAGAGATGGGTCCTCGTGACTTGTGCAAAAAAAAAAATGATACTGTATATTTAAGCCAAAGGAAAACAAGTACATGCCCCATATATTCATCATAAGTTCACATCCTGAAGACACCAGCTTTGTTCCCTTAGCAGATAGTACTCTGTAAGTACAGCATATCAAGTAAATTCATATTTCTGCTGTAGTTACTCACTCAGTAAGTACAAGAGGTATCTACTGTGTAGGCCAATCAGCTGTAATTATCCTTAAGCTGTTTTATTTATTTATTTTGTCTGTTGCCATAAAAAGATGACTATTTTGTGTTTAAAGAAAAAAAGTAATAATCAGATGCACATTCACAATTGATTACTTTTGGTGTCAGCTTGATTTAAGATGGCTGCCGCAGTCAATCAACTTTAGCAGATACATAAACAACTCTGTCAGTTGTGCATACGCTGAGCTTAAACAATCCAAGAATTCATAATGTTGTTCAGGAATGTATTACATGCATCTTTTTCTTTAGATCACTTTGATGGAACCATTTAGAAAATGATAATTTGTTTGACTTTCAAATCAAAGTTTAATGCTGAACTCATTTGTTCGATTCTGATGCATGCTCAACAATCCAGGTAGAAACATGTAAAGTTACCATATTTTTCACCCTATAAGTCACAATTTTTTTTTTTTTTTTTTTTTCATAATTTGCATGCCCTGCGACTTATACGCCAAAGCAACATATTTATGGATTTTTCCACTTTATTACACATATTTGGACTGATGTGACTTACAGGGTGGTGCTGCGACGTGTACGGCGGAGAATATGGTAAGTCAGGTTCTCTGCTAATTTGAAGTGAACTCCCATTTGGGATGTGGCTGTGAATGACAGACTGGTGTCATTTATCAACAGACTATTTTCTCACAGCCTCCTGTCCTTCCAAGTGATTTTCTTCTCCCTTTCTCCCAGTTAATAATGCTGCACATTATTTCCCAAGCAGATAGTCAGAGAGCGTGAAATCAATTTAAGAGCAGAAGAGTGTGAGGACAAACTGAACTGGAGAGAAATGTCTGAATTTCAATAGTTTCTCATTTATTAATGCATTCATGTGCAGTGTGATTTAATAAACACCAAGCCAGGAGGGGAGGTCTGAAGTTGGTGAAAAGGCTTCCTGCAGTGTTGAGGTCAGCAAACAAGACTGAAATGACTGCGATTCACCATTAAATCAACCTTAGATTTATGACAAATTCTCACAATTTCCCTGTGATTTAAGTGAAAAGATTTCTGTTGGTAGAATGTCACAAAGTAAAACAAATGCTTCTGGTTCAAAGGTTCAGATGATCTGCTGGTATTTAGTGTACAGGATGAGTTGCTTCTGGCACAAGCAGATGGACTGACTAACATGACTGCATGCAAGATGGTGGAGGTGGGTCAGCATCACTTCACTGAGCTGCAGTGCTGTAATCCATCCTGAAATAAATCACCTTGACAAGACGTCTTGTTTACCATCATTCAGTCCATAGAAAGTAAAACCAGGAAAGTAAGACGACAGTCAAACCACAGAAGGAAACACAATTTTTGCTAAAAAAAAAAAAAAAAAAAAAAGCAGTAATGTTAAGTTGATTTTAATAAATAAAAACATAAAGGTCACTAAGTCTACCATCTCTGATTTTAATGGGATTCTAAACAAGACTGTAGTCCAGGGTTATTAATAAAACCTTCTTGAGATATGTTTAAAAAAAATCACTATAACCATTGCTTCAGTATTTAATGTTTCTTTAAATAGAGTAGAGAACATGAAAATAAGTATTAAATCTTGCTTACTGTAAAACTAAAGAGCTTTATTATGAGAATATTTATTAGACTTTCAAAATTCATTATTTTTATGTTGATGTCATTCTGCAATTTTTGTGCTATTTCAACATTTTCTCTACAAAAGGTTCAGCTCATTTAAGATGTTCCTGCTGTGGCTTTTATTTCTGCAAATGTTATTGTTGGCAGCAAATGTGAGATGCTGGATTTATGAAATTCTAAAAATAATGCAAAACGTGTATTTAGATACATTTAAAATATCACCATAAGCCAGGCGGTACGTGGCACACCTGGTAGAGCTGCTGCCTCTCAGCAAGCAGGTCGCTGGTTCAAATCCTGGTCCGGGGGACCTTCTGGGTGGAGTTTGCATGTTGTCTCTCCATGCATGCGTGGGTTTTCTCCAGGTACCTGTACTCCGGTTTCCTCCCACAGACCAAAAACACGTATGTTAGACTGATTGGTAACTCTAAATTGTCCCGAGGTGAGAGAGAGTGGCGCTGTGATGCACTTGCGACTTGTCTAGGGGTGACTCCGCCCCTCACACAGTGATTGCTGGACATGAGCACCGGCGACCCCTGTGACCCAAAATGGGAGAAGTGGGTAAATGATAATGGATGGATCCATGGGGGTTGGAAGCATCTGTAATGTGAGGGGGACACTATATAGTGTGTGTGTGTGTGTGTGTGTGTGTACGCACGTGTTTTCTAAATAAATAAAAAACATCACCACTGGACTTTTTTACTTGTGTTTAACACTACTCATCTAAAATATGTTTCTCACAAAGCTTGAGGACAATGTGTTGTGGGGTTTTAAAGACAAACTTTAACTCACAGCGTCTCTTCCACCTGCAGCGTCTTACAGCGTCACAGTTGCTGCTAAGCTAAGATGCTACAGATGTAGCGCTCCTTTCAAGCATCCTCCTAACCATGTACATGTACAGTATATATGTTTGTGATCAAACCCCCGGTCAACAACTGCCCGCACTAAGCTCACTAAACTGGCAAGCGATCAACACAGAGGTGTCTCCACCTCCTCCACCTGTCAGCGTTCTCTACCGAGGCCAAGTAAGCGAGGACCCTCTCACCGAGGCAGGAGACTCGGAACAGCAGCAGCCTGCAGTGTTTCTGTGCTGACTTGGAGGTAACCAGGAAAATCCGGAGTGGAGTTTTAGTGGCTTGAGTACAGAATTCTCCAATTAATCAAGTGGAATGGATTCGTTCACAAAGAAAGAAACGGCGCCGACTGAACTAATGTTTCATGATAAAAGGGAGAGGGTCCAAATTAACTTTTTTTTTTTTTTTTATGTGGGAGGACACGTTCCCTTCACATGAAATGGTTGTGATGCCTAAGGATGAATCACCACAAGCCATAATTTTAGAAATTAACAATTATCACCTTGATTGAGGTTAGTCAAACATACAACAACTCAGGCAGTACCAGTAAAGAATTTTGTTGTTGTTGCTGTTGCTGCTGTTGTTGTTGTTGCTGTTGCTGTTGTAGGCACAGATTCCCCATGATAAATGAGGGACTGGTGTGTGTGTGTATATAATGTGTGTGCATTTTTGCAAAAACTTATTTCTAATTTTACGTACAATTGAAATATTCTACAATTCTTACAATAGCCTGTTTGTGTACTACACAAAATACATTTCCAGAATGATGACAATAAGCAGCTCCTGCCTATTTAGCTAAGAAAAGACTCATTTTGGAGGTTTTGCAACACCCCTTGAAGGACCACACACACATGTGCATGTCCCAGGATTATTGCTTCCTTTGCATATTTCAAAATGTGGCCACATGGCATGCGAAGATGTTTTGTCACCCTCACTGATTGCAAATCACAGAATCAAACCACCCACATGCATCCAGAGCAGCAAATGTCCATCTTGATGGAATATTTGTGTAACCAGCATGACAGAGGAAAAAGTGATAATATAGAATTGTATTAATTCAAAATTAGGATATATTAACACATTCGTATTGATTATAAATCAATCAATTTACAGTAATCAGTGATTTTATTGTCTGTGCAAATGTCATGTATTCATATTGCATCAAGGCACAATTAATGCAGTGGAACTTATTTAAATAAAGAGGGAAGTTTTGTCACTTTTACTTCATTGCAGAACATTAGGCACAAACTCGACTGTATTTTAATTGGCTTTTCATGCTCCAAATGTTAAATTGACAAGATGGCAGAATAAATTAATGATGAGGATACAAAAATTCAAAATAAATTTGGAGCTGAAGCTTCGATGGGGAAAAACAACCCAAAAAAATATGAGACTAACAGCTTTTTTGCTCTTTTCAAGAACGCTGTAAGCATTAGATTTAATCCTAAACATGCTGGCTGGCAGAAACAAAAGATTGTGACTGAATGTTTGTTTGATTTGACAAAAAGCAAAAATGGTATTTTGAGACAGTTGTTGTAACATGCTGATTCGCTGTTTCCAACATCAAGTTGTTTAAATAAACCTTTCACAGACCAGAAACTTTATAGTGTAAGTACAAATTAAATGTTGACTAGTATCATACAATATTAGGTTTTACTACTAGTCCTTTCAAATGATTTATCTTTGACCACTTATCCTGTCATAGTATTACAGGGGGAACTGGAAATGTGCTCCCTCCATTGGTTCATTTGTCCGTCCATCCGTGCACGCTTTGAGCATGGAAACTTCCATTTTGGAGAGCGGCAACATCTAAATGTAAGTAGATGTTGGGTTGTCACATCAAAATCCAAGATGGCTGCATTAAACCCAGTAAAGTTTGCAAGCTGGATAACTTCAAAAACAATATATAGACCAATTTCCTTTTTAGTGCACAAAAATAAAATGACTTAAATAAAATGGCCGCTTCTTCAATGTTAAGTAGGTTTCTCATCCATGAGAGGGCCTCATGAAACAAATGAGACAAACAAACTTTCATGCTCACACTCCTAGCAAATAACCTTATGCATGATTTTTGAACTGGGATACCTGGAAAAGCCCATGTTGACACTGGGAAAACATGCAAACTCCACTCAGAAAGGCCCCAGACTAAATTCGAATCTGCAGTCATTTTGCTGTGACACCTATAGTTAATGCTCCAAAACTCAATAATCCAGGTATAACATCCAACAATGCTCAGTCAGGTCATCTGGGTGGTTTCTTATTTGGGGCCAATGTTGACGACAAAAATTAAGAGGTTTTTAAGGGTTTCCTAACTTTGATTATAAACAACATCCCTGAATCTTACTCCTAGATTCTAAAAACAACCAGATCAACAACAATAGCCATTCTACATAGGAGGTGAGCGGCCATGAATGCATGTTTCCTCGTGAAGCACGACCTCACCCCAGCTGCTAGGTTAGGCAATTTACAAGGTGAAATTCTGGATGTGACATGCAGAAGGAGGTCGTTGACATATCTGGGTGAATCACCTCATCACAGCCTTAATTTGAACTGTCCCATGTTACTTCAGGTAATACCTGTGTACTAGAATTAGTTTATTGGACCCCTTGGAGGTGAAGGCTGCAATGGGGCTTTGCCACACGTCCTGTGGTTACCTCACTTGGGTAGATCGAAACAAAACTCAAAGAAATTATGAAAATATTTAGGTAAAGAAAATGGAATACATATAACTTTATACATCAGGATTCCTGTTTGCTACTTATTCACATCATAGATTGTAAGAATTTCAATTTTTTTAAAGAGAGGTGTGGATGGAACTAAATATGGAGAGTTGGTGACAATTCTTACAAAACATGTTTGAACTTTATGGATTGACTGCAAGTGAGAAGTAGCCCAGATTAAATTACAGTAAGAAATATGGGGATAAATTAAACTATTGTACAAAGTCAATAAAGTACTTGTTTTTAAATCTGGTTTAACCTTTTTTATACCTAAACATTTTGAAATCTTCTTATACACCGATTCACAGTGATTCTTAAAACAAAATTTCTCATCATTATAGACACCTAACAACTTTGTTAATGAAACATTTAAAGGTAAATTGTTATTAATGTAATTCTTTCTGGATTGTAATTTTTATTATTATTTTTAAATTAAATGAAATTTGATTTTTTTTTTTTACATTAAGTGATCGTCTATTTAACTGAAACCACTAAGCAAATTGAATGAACCCATAATTTGCCTTATCAATAAGTGAGTCAAAGTTACCATCAGCAACAACAAAAAAAATGGTATCTTCAGCAAATAAGATATGTGTCAAAATACTAGATGCTCTTGGTAGATCATTAATGTATGAGAAACAACAATGGACCAAAAAATGGATCCTTATGGAACTCCACATTTTAGGACATCCCACTGTGACAATTTACCATTAAAAATTAAAAAGTACAATTTGCTCTCTGTTGTGCAAATCATTTTTAACCCATTTCAGAACCTTATTTTTAAAACCATAACAAGACATTTTTGATAATAAGATTGCATAATAAATTGCATTTTGTTTTCTGATGGCAAGTCAGTCCATAGCTGCTGGAACTGGGATGACACAGGGTGTTGTAAAGAGTTCAGAATCTATATCTAAATTGGAGGCACAGATTTTATTGGGTCGGTATGAACTTGGCGCAAAATACAACCCCCCCCCCCCCCCCCCACACACACACACACACACACACACACTATTCTAGTATCTATTGAATGGCACAACCATCCATAGTGTTTGGGTTAGTGAAAGGACTTACGGCTCTTTTGGAAACCTGTTCATGACTCAGTTTACCAAAAATAGATATCTCTGTTGACTTTTCATTGACTACCACTTCTGAAGAACCAGATCTGAACAGTCACAGAACTACTTCCTTTAGCGATCAAACACTCAAAGAGCTAACTCTGTAGGAACTGGCTAAGAGCTGTTGGACTCATTATTAGTTTGGTGTTTTCACATATGCACTGTCTCTAACACTATTGTTGTGACATCTGTATGTCCCACATGCCAAGCAATTGTACAGTAGAACAACCTGGTTTAAGGCAAATCAACAAAATGACTACCACATAAAGTATGTTAAATATTGTCTAATACATCTAAACAATCTCTAGTTTTTCTGGTGACCTTTTGTTGTTTTCACCGATTTTAGATGGTCTGCAAACTGCCTGACTATTATGTCACTCAGCATCCATCCATCATCCTTTACCCGCTTCTTCCTTTTTGGTTTATGGGGGTCACTGGTGCCCATATCCAGCAATCACTGCGTGAGAAGTGGGGGACACCTGGACAGGTCTCCAGTCCATCACAGGGACACACAGAGACAAGTGAGACAAGCATTCACTCTCTCTCTCTCCCCTAGGGACAAATTAGAGTCACAAACCAGTCAAACATGCATGTTTTTAGTCTGTGGGAGGAAACCGGAGTACTCGGAGAAAACTCGCGTGCATGGAGAGAACATGCAAACTCCACCCAGAAAGGAACCTGGCCAGGATTTGAACCAGCAACCTTCTTACCGAACGTCACCATACCACCCTCCACTCAACATGTCTCCTTCACATGCTCTCTGGCGCTCATTCTAGATGTGCCAGCTCTTTGCAGATTCCATAACGTCAAATCATGAACATGTGCATCGCTGGTCTGCAACTTTACCAAACTGCATCTAAGCATTCCTTCTAAAAGCTTAACTGCTTTGTCACCTAGTGTAAAAAACAAACAAACTGCAAAATCCTTTCAACTAAGTATCTACCAGTCCAAACACAGCCGAGACCTCTGACCTCTCTTGGGAAGTAAAATAATGAATATTGGTGCTCAGTGTTGCATGTAGTTCTGAACATTGTGTAAAGACATGGTTTTGATGTGTTGTGCACTACATCTATTTACAGAACCGTGTAGCAAAACATGAAGGTTGCATCAAACATGCAACCTTTAACAGAAACTCCATTTAACTGGTACTGTTTGGGTGCATCAACATGACTGACCCAACGGTTTTCACGTGGATTGTATTGGCCTTGTGTTGGTTGAACATGAGTAAGTCCGCCCCAGTCTCCTCCATCTTATCATCACATTTAAGTGATGGAATAGAGGTCAGCTCATGCAGCAAGCAAAACGTGAGATGTTTATATGCCAAAGGATAATAAGCACAGGCAATTGAGTTCTAGTGTTGTCGGGGAGTCTTTATTCACCTTCGGCAAGATAACAAACGCGGATCAGACCACCACTTTTCCAGGGCAGTGATGGACTGGGGTTTTATGTCACTCTTCAAAAGCTATTTCCCAAAGCTCACCTGACACTACCTTTTCAAGGTCAGGATACATGATGCGTGTCCTCTGGAGTCGCCCAATGACTCCAAACCCCTGAAAAAGAATGCAAAGCAATTCCTTTTCCTGCAGTGCCAGTCTTTATTGAACGGTGATTTCATGATGTGCCTATTTTATGTTTTTCTAACACAAATCCACACAGTGTGCATTAGAGGAGTAGTTGAGTTTTTGTTTGGTATTCTGGTTTGAAGAGATATGACGTTCCCTCAGGCCATGAAGGCAGACATGTATTCCTTCAGAATATTTCTTCCTCTGTTTTTGAGCTTTAGGGGTTTGCATCTTTTAGTGGCAACGGAGCGGTGTTTGGTCACGATGTCTTGATCTCAGTCTCTTCATCGTTGACATGGATCATAAGCAAACATCTAGCTGTGCAGCTGCAGGTGGGCTGTGTTTCAACACTCAACTATTTCTTCTAAGTCAACCTCTCACCTGCTGTGTCAGTTATATTTATTCAGATTTTGGATTTTAATTCATATACTGTATATATAAAGCTGTCTAATTGACCCATTTATATCTCATATGTTCAGTATTTTTGTCACATGGAAGATTAAGTAAATAAAACTGAAATTTAAACCCATTCAGGTCATGATTAAACTGCCTGAGGCTAAATGTTGAGTTGGTAAAGGCCATAGTCCACAACCTTTAATATCTGTGATTATTCTTTGCACTAATGTATGCTCGTATATGAAAACAGGCCATGGGGATTTATGTTTTTGATAATATTGAACATGGATCAATTTTCCAGCCATCACAGAGTGAATATTTATTTTACTCTCGCATGAAAACTCGTCTTTTTGTCTCAGACTACAAGCACAGGACTAAATTCTAGCCAGTCACAGACTCTTAATCTAGTCTCCATGGTAACGATCAGGGCCTTTAAAACAATGATTTTTATCTGACGAGTGACTCTGACTTCATGAAGTTTCTCAATGTACCTAACTTCAGTGAACTCTGAACATCTACAGAACTCTCAAAAGCTAAATAATTATTCTTTGTTCTTTCTTGACTTTTGATAGGTGCACGTTTCATTTTTGGGCTCAGATATGTGCGTTTGTTTTAATCAGTGATGTTTCATTTAGCCTGTTCTGCCTCCAGCATCAGAGGTTGAAACTAAATCTTTAATTAACACTGAGATACGTGTTTGGGTAACCTCTCAAACTCCCTCATTGGATATCTTTACACATGGTTTTGTGATGTTTAGCGGATCTAATTGTGTTTTTATAAATGTCAATACTTTATTATTAAAACTAAAACAACAATGTCTGGTTATTTGAGTGGATGTTTGGCTGATTGGTAACTCTAAATTGTCCCTAGGTGAGAGAGCGAGAGAGATA
>JARVLU010000002.1:2428074-2438194 GCA_031762415.1 Simpsonichthys santanae | reverse complement strand
TATATATATACTGTATATATATATATATATACAGTATACTATATATATACAGTATACATATATATATATATGTATACAGTATACATATATAAATACAGTATATATATATACTGTACAGTATACTGTATATATATAAAATATATACAGTATACTGTATATATATAAAATATATACAGTACGCGCACAAATCAATTTTTGGCACAACACCGGTGTTGCACCATATTCTGTGACCACCGTATATTGTGACCGTATGGGTCACTGTTGCATTTTTACACCATACTTTGCTCTGACAAGCGCTGTCTGGGTCGCCGTGTTGGACGACCTGTCCCCGATTTGAGCGTTTACTGAACGAGAAAAAAAGTTGCATTATGACTGTCACGACACCGGGCGCAGTTGCGCGCAACCAACAACCACTGTTGCACCTGAGGTCATTTCAAGTTCTCTAAAAATACTAACTTGTCCCATTGCTTGTCTTGATGTGAAACATGTTGATGTACTTTAAAGCTTTGAGTGACACAAGAAGAAATGTATATTTCTTTCTTGAGCAGCCTGGCTGTTATTCACTCATTATTGGTGGGGGTCAGACGGAGGGTACAACCTAGAAAAGGGCCGTCGGCTTGCTCACAGCACCATCCACCAGTTGTTTCAATCCACACTTTGATCTTGACCCTGCGACTTTTCCACGTTCAATACTGAATTTCCTTCCAAGGCTTTTTCGAACGGGTTTATTCATGTTGACTCTGCAGCATTTCCTGCCAAAAACCCAGACATGGAACAGTGGAAGCCTATTGATCAGAGCTGAATAACATAACTCACAGGGAAACAAGAAATTGAATTGTTTTGATGGATGATTCCATCCTACGAGATTCCTACAACAATAGGATGGTTTCTTTTTTGGCTCGAGGCTTGCTAAGAGGTGGCTGGAGGACTCTGTCAATACAACTGAAATATAGTGATAAATTAAGGACTCATTCACATTCTGGCTTTTGCTTAATATGAAGTGGCTTAAGATATTTTATATCTGTATCAACATAAAAACAAATGTCAACAGCAGTGAACTGATTCTAGAAAAAAGTTAATTAACTTAGTTATAGGATGGGGCTGGGGGATATTTTATATCAAGCTGACTAAATTTTGGTTGTAGTATTTTTTTTTCTTCTTTTACTTTCTTCCATATTAATAGAACATGAATAAATCACATTCTTTCCACTAAAACAGGTCTCTCTTGTAAATGAGTCCTCATGGCTCAATGAGACTAACCTGGATAAATAAAGATTGAATGAATGAATGAGTTCAAGTTGCTTGAGGTTTTGTTCACGAGTGAAGGAAGAATGGAGCTTGAGTTTCACAGATGGATTGGTGCAGCATCTGCTGTATTACGGACTCTTTACTGGTCCGTTGTGGTGAAGAAGGAGCTGAGCTGTGAGACAAAGCTCTCTGTTTTCCAGTTGGTCTTAAATTCCTCCCCTCACCTCTGGTCATGAACTCTGGGTAGAGACTGAAAGAATGAGATCATAGACACAGGAGACTAAAATGAGTTTCCTCTGCAGGGTAGCTGGACTCTCCCTCAGAGACAGGGTGAGAATTTCAGGTATCAGGAGAGACTTGGAGTAGAATCGTTGCTCCTCCACATCGAGAGGAGCCAGTTGAGGTGGTTCAGGGTTCTGGTAAGGATGCTTCCCGGACGCCTCTCTAGGGAGCTGCGTTGGGCATGTCTGACTGGAACGAGACCCTGGGGAAGACTCAGGACACGCTGGCGAGACTATTGCCCCTTTTCCACTGCTTGGCGCAAGTCTGATATTGCGCAATATTACCCTGTCAGACGTGCGCCAGACGCTATTTCCACCACACTTCCGACCCACGCCGTGCCATTATGTCTCTCAGTTGGCCTGAGAACAACTTGGAGTCCTCCCAGAAGAGCTGGAAGAGGCTGTGGAAAGAGATGTGTGGACCCCCCTGCTCAAGATGCAGTCTCCGCAAGTTTGGACGCTGCCAGGACTGCTTCTGATCTCCAGTCTGATTTTTGGTGCTGATAGATGGGATCCCAAGGCACAGTCATGCAGGACATCAGGTTTGGTAAACTCAGGGTCTGACTTCTGCTTTTGTAAATGATGTAGTTCTGTTTGTGTCTCAAGCCATGCATATTTTTTTTTTTTTGGGGGGGCAGTTGCCACCAAGTGTAAAAAGTGTAAAATGGCTGCAGTGGGAGAGTCAAGTTGTCTAAGTTTGAAATCATAATTGTGAACAAGATAAAGGTGGAATGTGCCCTCCAGGTTGTGGATGAGCACTTCAAGCTGAGGAGTTCAATACATTCCAACTCTCACTTATGGATGTGTAATGATCAGGAATCCAGATAAAAGCAGCTTAAATGAGCCTCCTAAGTAGGATAGCCAGACTTAAGGGTCCTGCATACTCTGAAGTGACAAAATCAGCTCTCGTTGACATAATTGTGTGACAAAAAAATTGCATGCCCCTTCTTGACTCTCAATCCAGAGATTGCTAGAAATAAAAAAATTGCTATAAATAGTGACAAAATGGGCAAAAATAAATGTTCTGCGTTCTACCAGTTCTCTCACGTGTTAGTTGTGTGTTGTGAAAAAATAATTTATTAATGCACTTTAAGCAATTAGACTATTGTACATTATAGGGGCTTTTGGGGTACTGACTGTACACTGAGGGCAAAGAAAGAGGATCTGAGTGTAGAAGGTAAAAGCATTGTACAAGTACAGTACATTTTTTATTATAATTATCTGGCAACACTGAAGTTCAGTAACGTGGAAATAACAGTCATTTTCTAAAGGTTCACTAACCTGTAAACAAACTTGTCAAACCTGCAAAATTACAAACATCACCTTCGGTCAACTGCAACAGAGTAAAAAAATACACAACAGTGTCACCTCTAAATTGAACACGTTTAATAATCTCAATAAATTAAAACAACAATAGAAGCTTTCCAGTTTAATAAACTGAAATATTTCCCTTCATTCAGCCTTTATTTCTACAGGTTAATCCTATTGAGCCTCTGGGACTCATTTACAAGAGAGACCTGATTTCTTAACAAAGAGTGATGACAACAGAGAACAATAATCATAAAATAGGCATATAGATTTAAGTTTATCTTTTTTATGCAATTGGAAGGATATTTATATGTTCATTTTATGAACGTTTCAAGTGATAGAAATGAAGACACCGACAACTTTATTGAACATTTCAACTTGATGTTACAATTTGTAATTGGTTTCTGAAGTCTTGTACCATATTTGTCAGACTATAAGGCGCACCTAAAATCCTTGAATTTTCTCAAAAATCAACAGCAAATCTTATGTATTAATTCTGGTTGTGCTTACTTAATGTCCTCAAAACAATTTTATATGCTACGCAGCGCTCAACAATTTGTCCAAATGAACTTATTTCGCTTAATGGGCCTTATAATCCGGTGCGCTTTATAGTTCAAAAAATACGGTACTTCTTGTGCGTTTGTTTCCCAGTCCACCCTGAAATAAAACACAACATCATCTGCAAACAGCGTTCAGGTTTTTAACCTAGGGATGGATTATTAGAACCACAGTGTTTTTCTACATGGGACTTCTTGGAGGTGGGGGTGGGGTGTATTTGGAGGTTAGCCTAGCAATTTTGTTGGACAACACAGTTCATTACTGTGCTCTGAAGCAGTCACATAAACAAAAATAAAGCCTTTCCCTCTTAATTACTTCATACCTCACCATAAACATCTGGGCTGTGTGGAGCAGAGATGGCCAAGTCACCTCTGTCTCCTGTGTTTTAAGTCTATTTCACTCATGCAGCAGCGTGTCAGAGCCAAACGGTGAAGATGACTCATCACATGTGGAACTCGCTCATTGCCAGATTTCAAGTGAGGCCTCACCTTGAGGCACGCGCACAGAAACTGAGGACACACCGCCGTGCAGCTGCCTGGAGACTAATGCCTGTCCAAATACTCCAGTAAGTGCACAGCAAAGATAATTAGGAAATAATGCACCAGTGCTGAAAATAAAGACGGGAACTTTTGGGAATCACTTGCAATTACTGGCTCTCATCTGTTTACACGACACTTCCATTGCTTTGTAATGAGTCTAAACTGTACACAACCCAACATCCAGATGGGAGGGGGGTTAAGGTGAGAATCAGTGCAGTTAGTTACATTAAGTATGTGTAAATGGTTTAATACTGCATAATTTAGGATATGTTGCATTGCTTTAAATATGAATATGTACCATAAAACAGCCATAATCACCACAAATATTAAGACTGGTATTCTGGTGTTAAGCAGTTTATGTTTCTCACAGAAATATTATAGTTTCCACTGTATTGAACAATGAATATTTGTCAAACTGCAACGAGATATAAACATGGTTATTTCACACCTTCCTAACTTTTGATACCTCTTCAAACCACTTGGCATAATTCATTAGTTCTTTTGTGCATTTGCAGATGTTTAAAACCCAGAACTCGTTAAAATGACCCCACTGTTCTCGTACTAGTCCATGATTGTTTTAAACTGAGAGTGAACAATAAAATGCATCTGTATGTCTTTCCAACTGTCTATTTATATCATGAAAGTTGTGACATGATATTTAATATCAAGGAGAGAATACAATTACAGTAAAGAATATTTTTTATGAAGGCAGATGTGCCCTGCTGTGCATTCCAACTATGCTTGGAGTCGGCCTAATTACAAAGACAGCTTTTCTAAAACCCCCGCCAAGCCCTCTCAGTTTTCCATAATGTATTCATGATAGGGTAATTCATTGTGCTTTGCATGAGCTGCTACCGATTTAATACCAAATTCATCTCATATAGTTTAAACAGGTGTTTAATGAGAAGTTCCAACTCTCACACTGATGGGATTAATGTTTTTTTATTTTTAATCCCTTTATGTTTGGAGAACAAATCAGATAGCCTAAATATTTATTTTTCATCTTCAAGTTGTTTGTAGTGTGGGGAATAGTTGGCAGCAATGGATTCCTGATGTCAACACAAGTTTTTATTTTTGCTTAATTACAGTAAATGTTAGAATGTCAAACACTAAACAAGCAACATGCTGACAAGTAGATTATATTAAATAGATTCAGTTTTATTTACTACACTTTATATTGTATGAGGGAGTGATGGCACAGAGGTTAGAAGATGGGAGGTTGCCAGTTCAAATCCCCTGACTGTTGCATCCAAATGTAGGTGGGAAAGGTGAAGTACCTGCACCTATCTCCAGTCTCATTTGCCCCACGCTTAAACATATTAAACCTGTTTTTACCACCACCACCCACCCCTCCAGTGTGCTCCCTCAGGTGCCCTAGACGGCAGCTCTCTTCTCCACACATGTGGGCTGCAGCGTTGCAGGTGCCGTGTTGCATATGTTTCTCCTTGGGTTCCACCATGACGGCTGAAAGAGTTTGATCACCATATTCAGACTCTGGGTTCTTAACCCTCATCTTTCCTCCAAGGGATCCTATTGATTTTCTGCGATCTGGTTGAGAATTCCAATGAAGCGTGAAAAGAAAATAGCATCATACGTGTCAGATGGACGGAAAAATGTCGACCTGCCAGAGCTGAGCTGAGTCCACCAGGGAACCTGAAGCAGCACTCAAAAGGCTTATTCTATTACATCTAGATGCAAACAGATAATGTGGATTTGATGCAAATACAGAATTTACACACAACAACAAAATGTTTAAACTTAAGAACAAATATCCATGGGTTACTTATATTTGTAAGGCAGGTTGTAAAGTATAATTGCATGATGAAAATATAAATAAAAAAAAAAACTCTGTGAATGTGCACACACTCATTCCTATCAATGGGACAAATCAAATAAAACCTCTTTTGGGTATAAGCTGCTCTAACACAAAACCCATTTTCAGAAATATTACATTCACCATGGACATTTTAGAAGTTGTTATTAATTCTATTATCTCTGCGGGATGTCCGATTACGTTCCGGGCCTATTGTGCCATGTCAAGCGGGTGTACGGTTTACAGCCCAGGATGCAACGGATCCAATTACTCTGCAGTAATCTGATGTAATGACATAAAAATAGCTATCATGAAAAAGGCAGCAGCGACTCAGGATAAGGAGATGGCAGCATTTTTTTCTTTATTTGATGCCATGGTGTTTGTTTGCATATGACCCCGGTAAACCTCCAAATCATTACGGATGATCGCTTCATCTTTTCTATTTTCCTGCGACCGCTGTCTCTTTGTGCGAAAGACTAAACAAGCTCTAATGACGACTCTCTCGTGGAATGGATGGCGCGAATCGTTGGAGGTTTGAAGCCAGACAGGGGAGACGGGGCTGGCTGAGCAGAGAGATCGATTAGGGATTTTTAAATACTCCTCCTGGTGAGTTCAGGCACCGCCAGGAGAGCAGCTGGGGTTCTTCTCCTTCTGTAAGGGGGTGTGGGGTTGGAAGGGCCACAGATGGCCACGAGCCTGCTGCAGGTCAGCACTATGAAGAGCTGCAAACTGGAGTGAGCAAGTGTGGAAATTCATCTGGGCCTGTGTGATGCACTGGATTTTGTTTTGCAGTGACGAAGCTTCTACTTTGAATCTACATTAAATATGAAGCGAGATATTACAGAATTCACAAAACTCTAACCTCTCTGTCAGCCACAGACATGATTTATACTCTGCAGAGGACTTCCAGTTCAAACCCGTTTCTTCCTTCAGAATGTCGTTGGTGTTGCAAGTTAAAATCTTCTTACAACTTCATTGTTTCAATGAACCTGTAGGTGTAGAAAAAAAAACAGTCAAAAGGTTTTAATCTCTGCCTTAAATATGCTGCAAGGGCTGGAAATTGGGTTTAGGTCTATTTGTCATATACAGATCAATACAAGGTCAAATGCTCAGGACGAGAAGAACCGTCTGAACTCGCCAAAACACCAACAACAACAAGAAATACCAAAGTGTGTATCAAAAATCCAAAAACAAGGAGCCAAAAGTGAAAAGGAACACATCTACAGCAGCATGGTCCTGTTAGCAGCATGATGACAATGACTGCGGCAATGAACGATGACTACCCTCCAGAACCCGGTCCAGCAGAAGCAGAACATCCAAGATTTCCTCCTGTACTGCACAAGATGAAACATTTGAATGCAGTAGACTTTTTACATAGTGCAATATACTTATTAAATTACATTGTTCTTGAGTTTTTCTAAATGTCAAACTGAGAGAAGACCCCAGGAAGATCCAGAACATGACTGAGGGACCGTCTCCAAGCTCTCCTGGGAGTGTTGGACGAGGTTTCTGGGCCGTCCTGCTCCAGCTCCTGTCCCTGCAATGACTTTGGAACAAGCAGTCAAGAATGGGTGGATGGCACTTTGGAACAATTTATGTTCTTGTCATTAAAATTGTTGCATCTCGTTATGTTTTTATTTTTATTTTTTCATTATTTTTTGCAATGCAGCCTTTTTCAATGGCCAAAATGGGCGCTGGAATAAAAGCTCACAATAGATATTTCACTTCATTATAATATTCTGTGTGGCCTTATTTGAAACCCCTGTGACTATCTTTTTAATTATACTGTCACCGAGCTGCTTTAATTTCTTATAACTGACTTTTGACTCATTCTGAAAATGTACAGTGTTTTTGTGTATCATTCAGCTTATGACTGAATCCTGGGAGGAAACCCCACTTTAACATTTATCTTCTACATTGCAGACTTTTCCTTTGAGAACAGGATTTCTTTAGACTTGGACAGACTTCAGACGATCTCCAGTTAGATGAAATGAAGCTCCTGGTTTTGGATGACTACATGAAGCTGACAGTGATATGTTTCACATTGATTCACTGTTAGAGTGACCCCATATCTGTTTCAGTGTAGAGATAGTCATGGCATCCTGGGTTTATTTATTGACTGTAAAAGATTATTTTTTTCCACCATGTACACTGGATGTTTGAAATATGTATGAGGTATTATTGTTCAGGGCATTTTACAGAATGTTTATTCCATAAATAGTATGACAGAGTTGAAATGGGGGGGTCTATGCACATTAGAATCTACATAAGCATCAAAGGCACTTTTTGGATTTACATTATCAAAACTATGTTAACATAAACATGAGTTTAGGTTTATTAAAAGGTTTATTCTCACAGGTTTAATATAAGCTGAACACTTAAAAAGCAACACGTAGGGTGGCAGGAACGTGGTTAGCTGTTTTCCACAGTTTTTCGTTCTTCTTGAGATTATCTGTAACAGCAATCAGTTGCTCTTAAAACCAAATGATTTCACAGAGACCAGAAAAAAATATTTTATTAAACAGGTAATGAAGATGACCAGGGATTGGAATAACTGTAGAGGACAATGGAAGGTGAGTACTGAGTCTTCACAGGTAACTAATAATCCTTAAAGTAATCAAGATGGTTCTTCTTCTTCTTTATATTGGCAGTTGGCAAACAACTGAAGGATTAATTAAAAATCCACACTTGAACAACATCTAAGAAAGTAAAATGGCAGATTACAACAAAAGTAGCATTTCAGACATCAACTTGCAGCTTTTAACAGATAATAATGTTGAGTTTTTGTGAGACCGTATGGAAAATCAAGCTGAAAGCAAAGTGTCCAAGACAGACGGAACCTTACGCTAGAACCAAACTAGGATTTATTGATTAAATGTTCCCTTAAAAGACCATTAGATGAGTAAAGTCACATCAAGTTGTTCACTTCGGGGGATAGACATGCAGCTGAGCTGTCATCTGAGAAATGTCTCAGCGATGTTTTGAAGTGAGATGTTAAATGGAGTCCATCCATGGTGAAACTCTCTGGGCTCAGTCTCTGAGGGCTGAGGTGAGTGAACATCCAGTCTTTTAGGAATCTTCCTGTTGAGTAGTGTTCAAAATCAGACAGAATTGATCTTGTCTGAGCACCTGCTATTACCTCATGATTTTAAAGACATGTAATTTTAGAGGTGACAAAGAGGCTCAATTTAACCTTATTGACCACAGAGTATAATTAAGAAAGCAATCATTATTTTGAAGCTTTTTCAAAAGGTTAATGTGAGCACCATTTGGGAAAACTGGCTTCTAATAACATGCTTGGCACTTCAAAGTAAAAGGTGAGTCACATTTACAACAATGTGAAAGAAAAGGACAATTTAGGATTAAAACCAGCAGTGATCCTGTAAACATTATCTGTGGATAACAGCAATCTATAGTTACCACCAATACCTTTTTTTTTTTTTCTGGCTTTACTCAAATTTAGGCCTTTGCATTTTAAAATACTCAGAAACGACCTCTGGTATTTTATGAAAAGTGCAATTGTAGTCAGACAAAACATAGACCATATCATACCATATCATTTTTTTAATAAAGTACTTAAAACAGCAACAAGACCAACAAAAGTGGTGTACAGTAGAAATAGAACAATCAAAGGACAATGGGAGTAACCTGTATAAATAAAGGTTGAATGAATGAAAGATGAGAACTAAATGACGAACATTATAAAATATAGACAAGTTCACATCAGCTCATACAGAGTCAAAAGACAAGGAATAAAAGTGGGGTTTTAAACAAGACTTATGTAAAAACAATGAGACAGGGAGCCTGCCTAGCATCCTGTGGTAACTCAGTCCACAGTTTCGGACCTGCAACAATTTCAATTCAGTTCAGTCTATTTATTTCTATAGCACCAAGTCACAACAGATTCATCTCAGGGGACTGAACAGAAACAGTCATATATAAAAATAATAATTTAACATTATTTATCTGAGGAACGGACTGATTTGGGTTTAACTCCATCACAGGACTCTCATCTTGAACAAGCACAAAGGTGACAGTGGAAAGAAAAAGCTCCCTCATGAGGAAGAAACCTTTAGCAGAACCAGGCTCAGGACAAGCATTATCTGCTTCAACTGGCTGGGTTTGGTAGTAACAGATACACAATGGCAGGTCAAAAATCACGTTTATTTAGAAATGGTATCAAATGAAAGCTATTCAATTTTAACAATTAATTTAAGAACATGAGGTCAATTTATCCTCTAGCAGTATAAGTCTATAGCAGCAGAACAAGCCAACCCTAACTATTGGATTTCTCTGAAAGTAAAGTCTTAATCCCAGTCTTCAAACTGGACAATGTGTCAGCCTCATGGACAGAAACTGGAAGTTGGTTCCAC
>JARVLU010000002.1:2380749-2391194 GCA_031762415.1 Simpsonichthys santanae | reverse complement strand
GAAATGAGTTTCCTCTGCAGGGTAGCTGGACTCTCCCTTAGAGAGAGGGTGAGAAGTTCAGTTATCAGGAGAGACTCTGAGTTGAACCACATTAGAGGAGCCAGGTGAGGTGGTTTGAGCATCTGGTAAGGATGCTCTCCTCAGGCATGTCCAACTGGGAGGAAGCCCTGGGGACGACTCTGGAAACACTGGAGAGACAAAGTCCTCCACCACATTAAGGTGCTGATTGAAGGAGGAGACCCATCCACACAAGACACACAAATCTATGAACTGCCTGAATCCTTTTCAGGTTTTCTTGTGACCAGTCAAGTCCCCTATTCTTTCCCCACGTGAGAACAATTCAGACATCAAATTTGACCCAGCGCCAATCTTTCAACCACAAGGGCCATTTTCATCAGTTGTAGACCAGTTTGCCACACAAGACAATATAACAGCTGTATGATCCCATTCTGAATCAAACCACTGTTTGCATCCAGACCCATGGGGTACCATATCCCACTGACATGGGACCAGCAGTGTGCTCATACTGACAACTCTAATTTCTTTGATGAGAGTTTGGGATCATTACCACTACTATAACTACCTCACAACACATGCAGTTAGTTACTTTTTTGTCAGTGAGTTTATATAATACAATATTACTAAATCTGTGTTCAGCTCTGATGATTTCATCTTGCATACAGTCCTTTCTGGTCCTTATTATTGTTGATACTGTCTCCATCAAAGACCTCACATACAATCAGCTCAGTTATAACTACTATTGTTCAACATGTTGTAAAGTCAAGTCCTTCATCTTTAATATGGTATTACAAATCTAAATCATTCAAAAAACCACTACTTGCTATGTGACAATCTTGCAACGTAATGATGCTCTTCCACAGCCGGTCTTCCTCACGTCCTTCCAGTTCCAGGCTTAGTTCATATTCATATTTACTCTCAACCTGACGTGTGCTTCATCAAAAATGAAGGTATATGTTGTGGTGATGAATATTACAACAGCTAGTGCTGCTTGCTATTCCATGTATACATACCATTCTGCTGGGAGCAAAGTAACACACCATGTTTAAAATTTGTAACACAAAATAACTGTAAATAGCTGGTAAGATTCTCAGTCATCCAGATCTTAGTAAATCCAAACAATATAAAAGATAAAACTTCTGGACTTCTGGTCTGTTTCTGAAAAACAAAGCTTCCCTTCTGGAAGGTTTCACAACTAGTTGATTGTAAAACCAGAATTAATTCACAGCCACTCTAGTGGAGCCAGTGAGCATTCCTCCCAACATTTACACTCAGGAGACCTTGTGCAAGCTGTTCAGCGTCATCAGTTTTCTTAAATGGACCATCCAGACAGTTATAATGTAGTTGGCAATTATTATTACCATA
Source organism: Simpsonichthys santanae (assembly GCA_031762415.1). Taxonomy (NCBI): domain Eukaryota; kingdom Metazoa; phylum Chordata; class Actinopteri; order Cyprinodontiformes; family Rivulidae; genus Simpsonichthys; species Simpsonichthys santanae. The sequence goes on along the minus strand of JARVLU010000002.1, from coordinate 2,389,811 downwards.
CATCAATTAAAACTTTTCTGCCTAAATATCACCAAAATGTCCCTTTTTAACCACAACACAATAGAAAAGTGATATTTAAATACCCTGATGCAATAAAGTGACAGCAAGAGCAGGAGTGAGTCATGAGGTTTGAGAGATTTGTGATATTTAGGATGTTTGGGTTTAATAGTTTGGCTGTAGTTTGGTGTGTTTAGTCAGTTTTAGTGTGTTTATGTGAAAACAGTGAGACTATTTTTGAATGTAAAGTGGACAGAGTTGCAGACCCAGAGGAGGACAGAACCGCTGAGTTAGAACCTCCCAGACAGAGGAACAGTCTACACTTCCTCAAGAGATCGAAAACGCTCTCTCCTCCAGCCTCTCTACATTTTACTGTGAAACTACAAACAACTTCACATTCTCCATCACATCTTGGCACGGCAGCTGCAGTATATAACCGACAGACTGAGTGTGGCGAGGAAGGCTGAGAGAGAGAGACACCAGTGTCTGTCCCACTCCCTCATTGGAGACCATTTTCAAAGAGAAATGTAAGAAAAAAAACTTGTTATTGTGAGAAATTGTTCTAATTCCTCTCATGGAATGGGTGATTCTCCTCACATCTGAGTGCAGATATTGTTCCACTGAAAAAATTACCAGAACATTTAACAATAAAAATAAAATGACAAAAGTAATTAACCTTGGAGGTGTCAAGAGCTCATCTTTGTGAGGTGAACTTGACATGAATGATGATGGTGTTTGTTGGAGGCTGTGACTTTTTTTGTAAAGAAGACTGTACAGTAAAATTGGTAATTAAATGTTTTTTTTAATGGTCATTTGTGATAATTGTGAAAATTACAGCAAAAAGTAAATGCACAAGTTTGGAATGGTTATTGTCAAGCTAGCTGACCAGGAAATGTGCATAAGGATATAATAAAAAATAAATAAATAAATAAAAACACTTTTTTGTAATTGGAAACCATTCAAGTATAAGAACATTTTACTCTGGAGAATAAAATCTGATCTGGAGAATAAAATCTGCCTAATAATTATGTCCACAGTGGTTCATGTTGGCGTTGTAAACCCACCATATGTAGGGAAATCAAATTTTGAAGGTAATTATGCAGCTGTTCTGTGAAAATGATAATTATCTTGCTCTTGTTGTCAGACTGTTACAATATAGTTAAAGGACCTTTGTGATCATTAAAAACAAGCTCTGATAAGTTCAGTAATTAGTGATGCCCACATTGAAAATGAGCAGTGTGCACATTTTTTATTAACGAAACAGAAACAGATCGTGTGTGGAGGATTTTTAAAAATTTGTTTTAATTGTGTGGCTTCGTTCACTGCATTTCTGTTCAGGAGACAAACATCCACATCATTTTTCACACCTGACATGATGTTTGATGCCATCGAGTGTCTCTTAACATGCAGGCTTGTACTTTCAGCTGCCGCCTGACCTTTTCCACACGCTGCATACAAAGTCACATCACCTCCGCTTGAATAATGTATTTTCTCATTCCAATCGCTCACTGCGGCTTTAGCCCCGATTTTGGTGGATTCTAAATTGGGTTTTAATCAACACATTCACAGATTCCATAGCCCCCTATGACATCTTGGGAAATGAAATTCAAACTCATTGACTCGAAGAGCGGGCAGCAACAGGATGGGCCAAATTTCTCTGTTCGACAACCATCTCCTCTGGGGGAGGTGCTAATCCTCATCTGGGAAGAATCTCTCTTACACCAGCTGCAAACTATTTCAGTGCAAATGGAGTTCCTTTTTCATCATGTCAAACAAAGGACACGTTGGGAATGGCAGCCGTGCCACTTTGAATTTAAAAAATGACAATATTGACGGTGTAAATTGTAGAGCAGCAACATAACAAGCAATCAATTCCATACTGTGTCTTTTATCTACAAATTTATTTGAAAACCACTGAAACCTGGCCGTATAATAGTCTGAATGTTTATGACACATTCACACTACTCTGATCCATTTTTCTGCTATTTTTGCACTAAATGTAGCTTTTTCAGCTAATTCAACATTTTTTAGCTCATTTCAGCTTCTTCCACTTCCTTCAAGTGTCTTTCTGACTTTTCAGCTAGTTTCCAGCTATTTCTTTTCTGAATTCAGCCTTTCCCCCTAATTTTTGTTCGTATTTCTGCTTATTTAAACCTAATTCAGCAAACATATGTTCTTTCTGCTTTCTTCTGCTAAGTTAGGCTTGCTCTTCCATTTCGGCTACATTTCAGCACATTTTCAGCTAATTTAAGCTGTTTTTCAGCAAGTTCTTCAGCAATAAGCATTCACGCTGCATTTTCACAGGAAATAAGCACTTTATCTTGTTCATTTATTTTTCTCCCCTTCTCCTTATGAGTGACACTGAGCTAACTCGTGTTTTTACCGACTCGTGCAAAGCACACTCATCTAAAAACATTTGCTGTGATCTGTTCTCACAGCGTCACATTTCAACCTCTCCCACCCCTGGGAGTTCTTTGTGTTGCAGAGCTGTTATTTCTCTGTATGCGTGCATGTGCAATGAGTCACTAAAATGGTTTGTCTTCAGGTTGTAAAGGCCTCTTTTGTGTAGCCTCAAGTGTTTTGATGTAATATTCTGTGCCAGTGGTCCCCAAGGAATCCACGGGCTCCCGGCTCCACTCTCCAAGAGATCACGTGCCAGAAAATTAATGTTTTGATCAAAGAGCTCTAATGATTTTATGCCTGAATGGGTTAAAATTCATTGAGGATGAGGCTTTAAATAAACTGGCCCAAAATGCTTTATCAATAGAGCTGTTGTCCATGTATGCACCTCACAGTCTGCCTACTTATGCTTGAGGGCACTAACATCCTTGTTGGCACCGTGGGTATTCTGCTGCACACTTGACATGCACTCCCATGTGAGACTGCTAGTGTCACACTTTGGCCTGAGGGCTGCAGCAGTTCGGAGCAGCAGGGGAGTCAAACTCTGTGCCTCCTCTCCCTGTGGAATAGAAGCACATGTGCACTGTGAACATGAACTGACTGGGTTTGTCACAAACCGCCCCGCATCCCTCCCCTCTCCTCCCGCTCTGCAGTAGCTTCCCTGCTTAAGCTTCCCTGTCATCACAAAAGCCGCAGCTTCAAATACGTGTGAAACAAACATTAAAAGGAAAAACAACTGGAGGAAAGGAGAAGGAATAGAGAAAAGTATCTTGTTTTCACGAAGTTAAAAAAAACCTACACTTTGACGCGTTTGAGTAGGTCTTTGAACAACTTCCTAATGCAATATTTAGGACAAAATGTGGAATAAACTGGAAATATCAGCTTTAAATAAAGATGCTTCTGTCTCTGGCAGAACATGAACATGTTTGGGATGAAGTTCACAGCTGGTAAATTCACTGGTTTTTATTGATTTATTGTGGCTGCTCCCTTCTTCAGGGGTCACTGAGAACTGTCTTGCATGAAGACTTAGCAATTGTTTTGATGTCCTTCTTGATACAACCACAGAGCAGCGAGCTACCACATCGCTCTGAGTGGCGCAGAGAGCTGCATCTAGGGTGCCCGGAGGAGCAGATGGTGGGGGTTAAGGGCCTTGCTCAAGGGCCCAGAGTGAGGCAAATGAGGGTGGAGGCAGGTGTGTATCAACTCATCAAACCAGTGACGTTCCAATCACAAGCCCACCTCCAACCTCTTTGCCACTGCTCCCCCAGCAAAACTGATAAATTCACTGTACAGCCAAAAAAAAAAAAAAAAAAAAAAAAAAAAAATCAAAGCAGTGGCTCAAAGGGCAGCACGACCTGAACACGGTCTACTGGTTTTAAGACCAGGTCCCAGGGCAAAAGTTTATACCACAGTAAGAGTCTGCACCGCCGGTGCCTCAGCGAGAGGTCAACTGGGTCAGCTTCACATGCGATCCAGAAAGACACATGATCATTCTTAGCAGTGCTTGTAGGAAGGTGGACATCAATATTTGATCTCATACATGTTTATAAGATGAGTAGAAGGAAAATCAGTCAAATATGTAGCTCTTGTGCTCACCTGACTGCAACAAGAATTAACTAGAAAGTGGTGCCAGAGAAACAAAGTGTAACGTTTTACAATGAAAGGGGCAAAGCAGCTCCACGAAGGCCCTGGTTTTGATTAGAGGAGCAGCTGCAGTGAACGTAGAAGATATCTTCATACAGAGTCAGCTGTGTTTGCTAGAAGTGTCACTTATACGTGAAACAATAAATTAGTAACACTGCAGATCAAGTAGGAGCTTACAATAGTTTTGTTTTATCTGACGTTAAAAATTAACGTCCTCCCCTGAATGCACTTTGACCTTTTGAGCAAATTTTGTCCAGAGATGTAAAAATACTTTAAGTAACTAAATGTTTTATTGATTTGTTTCTCCACAAAGTTATATCCTTACTTTCTAACCAGCAGCTGTCATTTTGTTCCCACCAGTTGGTGTTTTAACCATTTCAATAGCAAATGGTTAGCACTTTGAAGCCGTGCACTTCACGGGCTTGTTCATGTGGAGGCGCGAGCAACATGCATCCATGCACAGGATCACCCCAAGCTTTTTCTAAAAGTAACTTTGTTAGGTGCATTTAATGCTTGCAGATGATACAGTTTTATACTCGCCAGCGCTCTCTCTAGATGCGGTGCACTCAAATCTTCAGACAGATGTCATCACCTTACAGAACGCTCTCTGTGATTCAAAATCTGAATGTTAGCTAAACCAAAGTTATGTTGTTCCCCATTATTCTGCTGTAACCATTCCTTCTATTAAAACACTGTATATGACGACATCATAGAACTTGTAGACATACAAATATCTTGGTATTTGGATGAATAAAGATCCTAATTTTAAACATCACATTACATGTCTAATTAAAAAGTTAAAATTTCATTCTGTTTTGTATCGACTGAAACTATGTTTTTCTATTTCTTTCCATAAGCGTCTTGTAACAAGTTTGTTTTTTTAATCACAGCTGGACTGCAGAGACACATTTGCTTCCTCCACTTCATTTGCTAAACTGGAGCCCATTTACCTGCTCTGAGGTAAAGAACAGGTTCACCCTTTAGGATTCACTATTGTGCCCTTGCTGGACTTCACTCAATATTAGAAGGATGAAGCATTGGTATATTTTCATATATAACGCTATTTTAGGAAAATGACCATCACGTATCTACTCCAAGTTTATTTCACTACAGGACACACACAGTCTCAGGGCCAGGCTTTGGTTTAAGGTACTCTTTGTGTGCACAGAGTCAGGAAAGATGAGTATGTCCTATTTGGACCAGTGGTCTTGGAACGACCTGTAAGGAGCTGAAAGGGTCTCAAAACAACTCACACGTGCACAGACAGTTTCACACATGCACAGGCAGTTTCGCAGTTTCACACATGCACAGGACCAGATGCATACAAAACTGTCTGTGCACGCGTGAAACTGTCTGTGCACGTGTGTCATTTTGAGACCCTTTTAGCTCCATAGATCTGTATGGTTGCTGTATCTGTAGTGGCTTGTTTGCACATTGCACAGGACATCCTTAGAAAATGGATGAAAAATCTCAATGGATTTCTTTCCTGATAAAATAAAAGTTTAGATAAAAATAAAAAATAAAAAGTAGCATGCACATTTCACACTTTCCATAAATACTGCCAGTCCATACAAATGTCTTTTTATGTACCAATAACTGTTTTCATGCTAAAGACAGAACTGTCCACACTCTGCGTGTGGCTATAATGTAAAAATCACAGCACAAACATGTAAACAACAGATTTACTTGTTCATTTTTTGCTAATCTTATCGGCAGTTCCGATTAAAGTTGTGGGATTAGGTTTACCTGTCATATTAACTTTCCCGCACAGCTGACAATGATCCAGTCAAGCCACCCTTCCACACCTGCACCTGATCCTGTTGCCTACTCTGCACAGTTGGCAGCAATTCATACAACGCTGGAACATTAGAATTAAATGCTTACTTGTACACATTTCAAGTGAGCTTTTTGCTCTTTAAGGCCAAACTAAAACAATTGGGGGGGGGGGGGGGGGGGGTAAAATTAACAGTTTAACTCCACAGCCACATCTGATCAGGAACAGGTGCTGCTTCTTGGGGAAGCTGAAATGACCTGTTGATGATTCTTTCAAAGGCTCTCAAATATAAAAGTGAAGCACCACCTAGTGGGCTAACATAAAAATTTAAAGTATAGGGATATAAGTAAAAAAAAAAACACTGAGGGGAATGCATTATTTCATGATAACATAAATATGCAATTAAAATTTGTATTTACTGTATGTTCTAATGTTGCCAGTAAGGAACACAAGTGTAATAAATTTACTGTGAGGTTATGGGAGCATTCTAAATAATTCTGAAAAAACAAAAGTTGAAGAATGTTTAGGCGTCAGAAAAAAAATCATGATAATTAAAACAAAACAAGATGAATTAAGTAAAACACAAAATGAATGTGTGGCTGTTTTTTCCTCATAAGGGTTAAATAGCTTGACACAAAGTTTAGGCTATTAAAACACAATCAGTTTGGATGATGATAAATAAACATGTTTATGATGCATATAGATGTATAAACATGTATTTAGATTATTTCCAGGCTCATAGGCTGAGTCACATCCTACACATGTCTGTGCCTTTAGATTTTAAATTTGAAGTCACAAAGAAAAGTAATTGGCATATTCTGTTGCATCGATGGACACCCATTCACAAAATCAATATTCCATCAGTTGTCAATCCCACTGTAACGTCAGTATGATCATATACTACAGCGCAGGCAGTGCAAGCTGACAACAAACTGTCAGTTTGAATGCTTGTTGAAAAGGTTTTACAATAATACTTTAAATAAAGAAAATGTTTGGGTTTGTGATTTGTTTTCAAGCGCAACTCACACATTTTTGTTTCAAGGTGTTTTTGCCAAGAAATTCTTATTCCTGAGGCCCAAAAGTCCTGTTCACCTTCACTTTGCATAAAAAGTACGAGAACACACGTTGCTCCAGGGTAAACAAGCAAAATAAAAGTGTCGGGCTTAACATTTGTGTAAAGGTGTCAATTGGGATTTGGCTATAACTAAGCACCTAAATTCTTTCTCGTTAAATATTTTATTTATGTCGTATCTCTGAAACGTCGTCTGCACAAATAAAGAATCAATGTTCAAACCAACATCAAACCCCCACCCAGACTTATTCAGTTTCTTATGAGCAACCACATAAAAACACATATGCAAGAAAAAAACAACTTAAATAAAAATAAATAAATAAAATGATTAGTTCAAATACAGAGGAGGTGGAACACCTGGTGCAGTAGTGCAGAGACAATCTCTGCAGCAATGTGAAGAAGATCAAGGAGATGGTGGTGGATTTCAGCTGTGGAGGTGGTCTCCTGCTGCAGGTACCTGGAGGTGCATATATCCAGTGACCTCACCTGGCGAGCCAACACTTCCTGTCTGGTCAGTAAGGCCCACTGGCATCTCTACTTCCTCGGGAAGCGATGGAGGGCTGGACTTGGGAATTCTGTCCTGAGGAACTTCTATTGCTGTGTGGTGGAGAACGTTCTCTGCAACTTCATCACCGTGTGGCACGACAGCTGCTCTGCTGCTGAGAGGACGGCTCTGCAGAGGGTGGTGAAGGCTGCACAGAAGACTGTGAGGAGCAGCCTTCACACCACCTCAGACCTCTACGCTCCACGATGCAGTGGGAGGGCACTCTGCATCATGAAGGACTCCACTCATCCTGCACATAGGCTGTTCCAGCCCCTCCCCTCAAGCAGGAGGCTGAGAAGCATTCAGAGCAAGAGCAGCAGGCTCAGAGACAGTTTCTTCCCTGCAGCTGTCAGACTGATGAACTCCAGCTGCACTTAATTCAGCTTCATCTTACAGTTATGTTACTTTTTTGTTAATTCTTAGGCTTCTTGATTTGGGACCTGAGTCCGAATTTTGTACCATAAAACATGCACATGTGAACTGGCATGACAATTAAAAATCCTTGAATCCTTGAAAATGCCAAAGTTTATATTTTAAAACTCAAATATTATGTTTTTAAGAGCGTTGAAGCGCTCTAATTAATACAGTATCAGATGAAGCAGGTTATTTATTAAAATCTTAATCCCCAGTATAAAAAAAAGCATTTATCTGCAATCTGCTTTTTCAGGTAATAGTTTGCAGACTAATTTACTTTGACATTCAGTTTCCACTTTCTCAGATCATCAGCCACGATTTACAAGGCAAAAAATCGTCACCTGTCACTATGAATATGCATGACTATGTGTTTGATAAATGATGATAGGCCATGCAACTGCACTTACACTTCTTCTTTTACTCTTTCTGTGCCAATTATACTTCACCCAAAATGACTGAACCTTTGATGTAATCTGAAGCAAACGAACATTAATTACATGATTTGCATGAGGTGATTAAGAGCTACATCACCTGAGGGTTTTATCCTCTGGTTAAGTAAGTGTGGATTCTCGCTGAGCACCAAGCAGCTTTAACAAACATCGAGCTGCAGATGTTGAGTAATTCAGATGATTCAAGATGACTTTGCTCATATCGCGGAGGCTAATAGAGATTAAGGTGCTGGAGGGAAACATGCCGGTTGCAAGAGGAAAGAAATTTGCAGTAATCTACAAATAACTTTAGAGTTTTATATGTTTGCTTGAATCGCTCTCTAGTGTCGATTAATTAAAGATAATGAAATGAGATTACCAGTAAACCTGCTGCGTAGATTCTGAAATCTCTACCACTTTATAGAAAATCCTATTACCAACAACTCTTCTGTATCATTGTTGTGCATTTCACCTGCTGAGATCTCAAGTTGTGTTTTAGGTGGAGAATCTGTTCAGTTTAAACCTGGAGGGGTCAAACCACCTGGTTTGGAGAGCTGACAGACATTTTTTATCTGTAGATTATATTTTTTACTATGTGTTTGTGCATCTGAAATTATTTTTGAATTCAGATTTTCAGGCAGTGCTTCAGTTGCTGGTCGCAGACGTCGCACCTCCTTGTTGCTGTAAAATTGGTATGAATGTATTTTTTCTAGCTTTCAGTGTTCTCGTCATGGTTGTTGTGACATTGTTGATGTGACTTATAGTCCAACACGTGCATGTGTGTGTGTG
>JARVLU010000002.1:2345650-2356574 GCA_031762415.1 Simpsonichthys santanae | reverse complement strand
GCTCGGTGAAATGAGTCGAGGATGACAGCGTTGATGAATCATTTTATTGTCTGTTGATGTTCTTAGTCATGGTGTTTAGTAGGTCGTTTTAGATATCATAATCAAGCTGCATCCACTCTGAGTTTTCACCGTCGTCTTTGGGCCTGTTCGTTTAACGCTGTCATGGGCTTTTAACGAGGGACACGCTGTAGAGAGGCAATGTGGTTTTAATAGGCTCACTATGGCCCATTGGGAAGGGGAAAGCATTGTATTTGTTCTTGCAGAGCATGTAATTTAAGTTTGTAGGGCAGGGATGTGGTCACATGGAGATCACGAAGCAGGAGCATGTGGTACCTGGCTATTAGCTTTCCACTGAAATGAGAAAAGATGAGAGAGGAAACGAGCAACTTCTGGCAGTGAAGGTGGCATTGGTGTGTTCAGGGTTTAGCTAACAGCTATTTCCTGTCTCCCTAGCTCTGTCTATCTTTCATTTCATTGTCCCGCTGTTCATCACTGGCCGTTAAAGCTCAGTACCTCAGGCAGTGCAATTATTGGTACGGTAAAGATGAAAGGTCACAATTGTTAGCTGAGGAGCAGGAAGTGATAGAATGAGGAGGTGGGATATTTTAACTCACTGTGGCTTTAAGTGGCAGAGCAATGAAGAAGAAGAAAAAATACAGTAATGACTGTCAAAAGACTAACTTACTGACCACATAAGGCCCTTTTCTTTAAAGAGCTGTTTTATTTGTGCTCAAAACGTTGAAAAATGCATAAAAAGGCCATTCATTATTGGATCAGTCTGATTTCAATTACAGAGTTCAGTAATTAGTGGAGTGGGTCTGTTTTAGTTAAAAATCTCAATAATGTAACATCAACCTCCACAGAGGCTACTTTAGGTCGGCCCATCAGATGGTATGACAGAAAATGTCTGCCACCGCTCCAGCAGGAAGCTCTTAGCTGATTTGTGGAAGAGTAATATCTGGTATTGTGATGCAAAGTAGAGTAATTACAGCTAATGGGGTCATTTGCTTTTTTGGCCATGAGTGTGGGACTCAGTGGTGTTAATGACTGAAATCTCTTTTTGTAATGATTACTGCCCCCAGGATTTAGAAAAAAAAGTGTTCATGTTGATTGTCCAAGCTGATATTTAAAGTTCAACACCGAAGTGCTTAACACTAAAAGCACCTTAGGGTCATTTTCTTTCCATACAATCACATCTATCCCAGTGAAATTTGATCAAAATGGACATCCCATGTCACACATTTAAGATTGTTTCAGAACATGTCTCATACATATTTCTATTTGTTGAATGTTATTTTTTATTATTATTTATTCATTTACTCGTTTAATTTAATTGTACATAAAAACACAAATACAATTTCAAAAAATTAAAAAGCAAATATAAAATGAAAGGAAGCAGAAGAAGAAAATGTCTTATCATATCTGCTCCCTCTATGTCTGAACGAATGAATGTCTGATACAACAAAAACAAAAAGACAATTTATGCCTAGAACTGCAGAGATTGTATTGTATTGCATTGTATTGCATTGTATTGTATTGTATTGTATTGTATTGTATTGTATTGTATTGTATTGTGTGTGTGTGTGTGTGTGGTGGGGGGGTGGGGTATTTTGTTACAGTCTTGCATTCACACAATAAATGCATATTAGGAGCCTATAAACATATTTTCTTTTCCATTAGGTTCCAGGGAGATTTTCTTTTTAAATCTCACCCCTGCATTTTTGCATTTTTGTGTGGACAACCTAAACACAACTTTCTGAAAACGATGCATGGCATCTTTACTACTGCTATTATAGAGTTACAGATGACTGATTGACAAGATAAAGTTTAAGTAACTTTGAAGGAACTGGTTCAATTATTGAATGACAAATGTTTAGTATTAATTAATTTTCAACCAGATCTTACTGGTTTAACATGGTTTGTTATAACAGTGTAATTATACCTAACAATTAATTTGTTAGACAATTACAAACATTAAAAAGTCTAAGCATTCCTTAAAGACAAGCACATCATCTTCGGCCTTCCAGGCCAGAGTTTTGAACTGAATTTAATTTTATGATGAACATGTCATGCCTTAAAATGGCATTATGTGCAATTGCGTCTAATATTGCAAAATCTCCTGAAATGTGTGAGCACTTGGTGTTCGCGTTGAGAACAACTTCATGGTCCAATCAAATTGTTGTAACGCAGGGAACCCAGACAGGCTCAGTATTCAGCCACGGTTGGTGTTGGCTCGGGTCGAGTGGCCATCTCGAGTCAGGGTGACTTCAAACGCTACTGTGCTTCTAATGATTATTTTCTGGAAGTTCCAGTGAAATCCGCCATTGGTTCATGAGATATTTTGCTAACATTCAAACAGAGTTGACAGCAACAGTTGATGTCAAAGCTTAGAGAGGTAAACTTCAAAAATGCAAACGAAGAGTGTGGATGAATTTCAGTGAGATTAGAGCAGAAAATTGAAATGATGGATGGATGGATGGATGGATGGATGGATGGATGGATGGATGGATGGATGGATGGATGGATGGATGGATGGATGGAATATGCTGGAATAGTGTGTTCACACATTTAAAATGTTCTGTATATCATTGTTTACATTTTAAACTATTTTTGATCCTCAAACTTTTCTGGGGTTTTGTTTGTTTGTTGTTGTTGTTTTGGGGGGTCTGTTTGTGATTTAAAAAAAATACTAAATCAATAGAAGTATGACACAATTACTAAGTACAAAAACAACTAAAATATGAGTCAACACATGCAAAATGTTTTGTTTGGTGTTTAATTTTAATTTGTAAACTTGTTGAAAATGAACCAAGCGCAGCCCCTTCACATGTCACTGACACATATATGACCCCCACTGGATGACGAGCAGACTACAGACTCATGTTCAGGCTGCTGTTTAATATACCATAATATTTTACATTATTAGTGTTTAGTGTAGATATTCTATCATATTGTTTGAAGTTTGATTAGAGTATATCTTAGATCCTTATATACTGTTTCTTTTAATACTTGTATTTTTGCTATTTTTGGGTATAACTGGGACCTTGAGTACATAATTTCGTTTTATCTCGTGAACCACATGTGATGCGAATGACAATAAAGAACTTGAACCTTGAACAGAAGATCCTGGAACGATTTTGTTTCCAGTGTTCAAAATAAATAAATGAAGCCCTGAAAATGAACAATCAATGTGTTAACATTCATCCGTCTGCACCTGAATCCTCTGCAGGAGTTACGCAGCATCACCAGAGTCTCCACAAAGTCTGATAAGGACGAGGCGAGAGGGCAAGTGAACGTATAGACGAGAGGATAAAAGAAGGATCTGGCTTGTAAAAGCAAAGGCAATTGGTTTGTCAGGGGAAGATGAAAGTCGGGAACTGCAGACAAAGAAATAGGCAGAGAGACCACAAGAGCATAGAAGACAGCAAATGAGGAAATTGGAAGAAAAGTCAAATTAGGCAGAGATGTTGAGCAGGAGAGAGGAAGAAGGTAAACGGGAGCCTGGGTGATCTATGCACCTGAGGGAATGTTATATTTCAGGCCTTTGTGCCATTTGAAGCTCCGCAGGTTTCCCATGCCCCCAGGCTCCGCTAGATAAAGCTCAGGCAGCTGCTGGATTATCTACATTACAGCTATGGAACTGGATTAATACAATGTTCATCAATGTTTTCATCATCATCAACCAGCATCCAAAGGGACGCTCTCTGGCTGCTGGCCACCTGCCTCCTTCTGCTCAGACTCGCTTCACATCCCGTATCAAACCGCTGGCTTCATCTGAGAGGCCATGTCTAGACCTACTGAGGGCTGCGTTTCAGGTTTGCTTGTTGTTAAGGTCCATGCAGACACTGGTTTGTTTGTAATCAATGTCCACCTCCATGAAAGATGAGGGATCATGTAACGCCCGAGCCTGTTGCTGTGTATTTTCATTTGCTTCTCATCTCAGAAAATTATCTTTAAATTACCTCTGATTTCTGATTTCCCAGAAGAAATTACAATTGTCTCAAACGTTAATGTTAACACACATCTGGAGGCACACCTTGATTTCAGAGTGCCATGTTTTACCAGAAAAGTACATCTAAGTTCTCCCACAGTTGAAAAAAGTGGATGGATCGAGATGCAATCAAAAAAGAAAAAATTTTAATTGCATTCCTGGAGATGTTAGTTTTCTGGTTTCAGTAGAGACATTGATACGTTTTATTTTAAGGTTCGCACAATAGAAATCAATGCTGAGTGATAACACTTCTTATCAGCTTTATTATTTTTATTAACCTGTGTGAGCTCTCATCAGTCTGAGCAAGGTTTGAAAGGGCTCTTTGATTCTTTTTATGGACCACAAGTTGTCTACAAAAGCTCTTCACATGACAATCATCTAACATTAAAAGCCTTCTTTACTCGTCTTCTTCTGTCCCTTCATCAAGCGTCTGACCAGAGTCCTGGTGATGCTTTTGTAGTGGCAACCTTGAGTTGTTGAAAAATAGCTCAGTTACCAAATTTGCATAATTTGTTTAATAAATATTTGGATTTAAGTTAATTATAAAAAATGATTCTCCACTAAAAAATTGTATAAATCTCAATTTTTTTTGTGATGACCTCGCTACGACCTATTAATCTGGATGAAAGTGAGTCTTGGAAGTAGTCTCACAAGCATGCAACACGCTTTGTATGCATTCAGATAGGTCCAGATGCTGCCACAAGAGTCACAAATGCATAAATAGTTTTTATTTTTTTTTTAATGTTCAGATTTTAACTGCTGTGTAACAAGTTGGCAAATACACATGCACAAATTACCTGCTGTGGATGGATCAGTCACCATGAGTGCACGGATCAGCTGTGACTTTTGAGCGCTTCAGCTCAAAACCTCTAAATTATATTTCATCATTCATCAGTACAGTCCACAAAACTAACAGTTTCTTATTGTGGTAAAAGTAGGAGAGAAGATGATTTCCAGTATTTTTGTCTGAACTGGACATTTAAAATAAAATGCTCAAAATTGTGAGATACATTTGGCAAAAACGAGATTAGAAAATCTTGTGGTACTCATGGATCTTATCTCATACGCTTGTGTGACTCCTATTGAGACTAATTTATCTTCATGCAATCATGACACTGCTACACTCTTTACACTCACCAAATACTTTTTACTTTTCGTGCTATTACCTATGTCTCAAACTTCTGTCCTGGTTTCCCACCACGCTCTATATGCCCATGGTATGATGTTCTCACACCATCAAGATGCAGCCACATGCTAGATGACTACACCATGTTAGCACAACTCCATCATCACATCTCCACTGGGGTATTTTCATGATCTTGCTACTGTAACAGTTGTAACTCACTCATGATGTGGCTGTCGTGGCCCATCCTACTTCAAATTGTTGATGACCAAGCACATCAGAACACACAGGCCACAAGCCATGGACATGCTGCCACCACACTCCCTCATGTTCTCCTCAGGACCCCTGAGCAACGCCATCAAGATGATAAACCACCACGACTTTTATATTAAGGTACGCATAAAGTATACATAGTGTCCAACAGTTGTCCTCAAGGACCACTATCCTGCATGTTCTAGATGTGTCTCTGCTCCAACACCTGATTTGAACTGGCTGATTACCTGGCTTCTGGAAAACATGAGCAGGTAATTCAACCATTGAATCAGGTGTGTTGGAGAAGGTAAACAAGTAAAACACGTAGAGGAGAATCAATATTTGACATCCCAGCTGTAAACCATGTCTGTAATGGGAAGACCCCTGGGTTTTCTCACCAAGACCCTGTAAAGACCATCCACGTTCTGCCAGATCATCTCGTGATGGTCACCAGTCACTGCCAAGGAAGTCTAAACAAAACTTCCATATGACATTTAAAAGATTGATTCTGAACTGCCCTTGTTGGAAGAAACATTCTAGCTTGCATAATCTTTAGTAGTTTATCATCTTTAGTACTATAAAAATAAACTGAATTGAATTGAATAATGTTTAGGTCATATGATAAAACTGTGACCTATGGAGAGAAGAACCTGAGACGCTTCAGTTCACCTCACATACACCAAGACAAGAAGAAGAGTTGAAACGCTGACATGGCATTTCATACTAACATGTTTCATCCCGGCCTTTGCAGGTATTGACGTCATTTCTTCTGCACAAACAATCTCAATCGATCTGTCCTTGATCAGGTGATCAGAAACCAAATGGTCTGTTCTGTCGACCCACAGCCAAACTGGAAAACAGCCCATGAGAAAAGCGAATTACTTCAAGAAGAGATGATGGAATGAATGAAACCAAAATCTGTTTGATGTTTAACAAGACAAAATGAAAAAGTCCCTAAACCTAAAAACTTTCACTCGTTTTTCTTTTGTCATGACCATAAGCGTATAAATCTTGTATGATTAAATCAAATAGAATATGTGAATAAAACTCTCTGATGTGTGGGAGTTGGTTCAAAACTTTGTCAGAACTTTGATTCTTGATCAGACTTTGATCCAGAAAATCATTCTTCTTTCCAATAGGCTGTAAAATGCTTGTGATTCAGTTTCTCTCTGTCTCTCTCTTTGTTCGATGTATTTTTAAGATTAACAGCAGAATTCAAAGTTTTTAAAGTATTCCAGAGAAAGCATACCATAATAAGCAAACATGATGGAGATTTTGGCAGGTTGAGGACTTTATGGACTTGCTCTGACTTTGTGTGATGTATAATTCAAATAAACTCCATGTTAGTGTAAAAATGAATAAAGTAAATGTTGAATTCAGAGCAGCAGGCTGATCCATCACTGGTAACATGAACTTTAGTCTAGACAGACCATGAATGGATTCAAAAGTTTGACATGATGTCTGGGTTTCAATGATACCATTCAGTTAAAGTAGGTAATGCTAAAAGAATCCACCAGATGGCACTGTGACAGTCAATGGTAGGTTTTTCTTTCCCCTCCTCCAACCAGGAAGTTAAAAACCAGTACATCAAGCATGGTGGTATCATGACTGAGTTTGGGTAAACTTTGAAAGGTATGGATACTTGTTTTTACATATTTTGGTGATAACAGCCTTACTTAATTGAATTATGACCCTTGATGCAGCTGAAAAACTCAAATTATGTTTCATATTTTTTATGTTCTTGAACAAATGGTTGATTTGTTAATTCATGGCAAATTTAAGCTAATGTTATTAAAAATAACTTGCTATAAAATCAACTTGCTCAAAACATCTAGTTTATCTATTTCTGTAAATACTGTACTGTGTAGCTCTTTAAGTGTTGGTGGATCATGAATATGCTTAAAGAATTTTCCTACTTTTATTGCTTTATAAGTTTTAACTGTTACTATTATGAAAATAGAGAAAAACGTAGATATACTTGCAGTACTATTTTAATGAAGTAAGACTAGTTGGTGTAATTATACTAATTTAATCTTTTTAGCAAATTTCACAAAAGGGACACTAAAGTGTTGGGTATGAGTAAAAATCCTTGATTGTCGTCATCAGTCACTTTAAGAAATAAGTAATTAATATTTTAATGTTTTTGTAGAGTTTGTCTTGGTGGGGTAGTTAAAGATAAAGAAAAGGCTTAATTTGAGACGGATCATGTCGGAACAGAATCGAGGAACTCTTATTTTGACGGGGTGCTTCTGGTAAATGTTTGCTTGGATCCAGTAACTCTCAGGCTTAATATGAACAAATACGACTGCCTTGAATTAATAAAACCTGTCCTGGATATGTAAACTGAAAATAATTACACAAACACAAATTTTAAGCACAACAGCCACGTTAGGAGCAAACGAGCTGCCTCTTCATGTGAAGCATTTCCACGTCTACCCTTAAAGAAATCTCATCCCCTAAAAGAGTGAAGTGCTGAGCGGGCAGGAGCCCACAGGCTAACAAATACTCTTTGGAATTTACTTTGTGGATCAAGAGAGCTTTGGTTAAAATTACTCTGGTCTTAAAGAAGATGTGCTCTCTGAATGGAATAGCTTTCAAAGTGCATTTACTGCAATGAAATTTTCATCAAAAGACAAAACCAATATTTAAATTGTATTTAATATTGTTCAAACAATCTCGTTTTTTTTTGTAAAAATAATGAGCCTTGCATCAGCAAGTGTGAAATACATTTAAAAACATAATAGTGCATCTCTTAAAATCTAAATGTACACAACATTTATGAAATCCAACAGCACAATGTCTCTAAAGATGTGTTGGATGTGTCTGAGGTTCTAATTCATTGCTTAAAGTGTTGGAAAACATGTTGGTCTCATCCAACAAAGTTGTCAGGTCTTCTGGATGTTTTTTCTTTTTTTGTTGAAATTTTTGTCTTTCATCCAAAGACTTCTTCAGTCTGAGGAGCTACAACAAACTCAGTCTTATAAGCAGCACACTCACATAGTGAGCCAACCAGTTTGAGGTTGATAAGATGGTTTCTGGCGTCCGACCTCTCCCTCATCGACTCATCTGAGGCAGCCATATTAATGCAAACTAAATGCATAATAAATAGCTGGAGTTCCATTTAACGTTCAGTTTTTTTGTGTATCTGCCTATGTTCTACAAGAATGTATCTATTTATTTATTTATTTATTTATTTATTGTAAAAGGTAAAACTACAATACAAAATGTCAAATGACTACATACAGTACTAAGCTCTCCATGACTATTGAATATTTTTGTGTTTTTTGTCCTGATAGAGCTCCAAACAGATAAAAATCAGAATTGTTGTGGTTGGAAAATTCCTGGAACAACTCGTGATTATTCAGCTGTAGCTTTTTTTTTGTTTGGTTTATTGTGGAAACTGAAGCACTGCTGACTGCCAAATGTTCAATAGCAAACATCTACTTGATTTCAACTTTCCCTTGTCCCTGCATTAGCTGTCTTTATCTAAACTCCATGGAATCCATCCATCTTCCATATGTTCTGAAGTCAGATCTCAGGGGCAGCAGCTTGAGCAGGGACATCCAGACATCTCTTTCTACAGCCACCTCTTCCAGCTCTTCTGGGAGGACTCCAAGGAGTTCCCAGGCCAACCAAGACGCAGTCTCTCCAGCGTGTCCTGCGTCTTCCTCGGGGTCTCCTCTCAGTCAGACATGCCTGAAGCACCTCCCTAGGGGGGCACCCAGGAAGCATCCTTACCAGATGCCTGGACTACCTCAACTGGCTCCTTTTGATGTGGAGGAGCAGAGGTTCTACTCTGAGTCTCTCCTGATAACTGAACTAAGTTCTCACTCTGTCTCTGAGGGAGAGTCCAGCTGCAGAGGAAACTCATTTCAACCTCCTGTATCCACAATCTCATTCTTTCAGTCTCTACCCAGAGCTCATGACCAGAGGTGAGGGGAGGAACGTAGACTGACCGGTAAACAGAGAGCTTTGTCTCACAGCTCAGCTCCTTATTCACCACAATGGACTGGCACAAAGTCCACAATACTGCAGACGCTGCACCAAAACGTTTGTCAATCTCACACCATTCTTCCCTCACTCATGAACAAAACCCCAAGATACTTGAACTCCTCCACTTGAGGCAGAACCTCACCCTCAACCTGAAGAGAACAATCCACCCTTGTCTGACTGGACCATGGCCTCAGATTTGGAGGTGCTGGTTCTCATCCCAGGATTGCATGGTTTGCCACAAGCTTGGCAGAAGTTAAGCATCCACAAAACAGAAAGCAGTTTATTGTATGGAAAACATGAGGAACCAGAGAATTATGTCTTATGAAGGCAACACTCTCTCCTCTGTCTGATCTATTTGGGAAGAATACCACACACTCGCTCACATCCACAGAATGAAGACTGAAAATGTTCCCTCAAAAAGGACTTCTTCATTTTGTCGCAGTGAAATGACAGTGCTAACCACTCAAACACCTCCATGCTGGTGGTAAACATGTAAGTGCTTGGCACAGAGTCTGTCACGTTCAGACTAAAAGGGTAAATGCTTCTGTGGGCCATCTGGTGTGTGTGGTGGAGAAACCAGCTGGAGGGAGGCAGGAAGATGGGTCAGGTCGGCCCGTGAGAAAATGGCAAGTGACAGCATGAGTTCTGAGTCAGGTGCTGTTTCATGATTACTGCACGAGGTCTGGCCAACAGGGTGGTTGTGGACCGAACCTGCCCACACCAATGCCTCACTGGAAGCAAACGCAACAAAGGAATTTGCATTTTGGGCGAAATTTGATATTTGAATTTGTTTTTAAAAACTGTTTTGTTTTGTTTTTTATTGATGAATGCACATTCAGACAAGAAATGACTATGAGGAATGTTACACCTGTGTTGGGAACCCTCAGGGCCTTGGCCTAATAATTCAGCACTTATGAAATGTTACATTTTAAAGTTTCAATTTATTGTTTATTAATAAAATAACATTTTCAATGTAGTTCAAAAGGTTTTCTTTATTATTATTATTATTATTGTTATTATTGTTATTATTATTATTATTAGTATTATTACTATTATTATTATTACTATTATGTGCAGTTTAGCAAGAAACATTTTTAATTTATAAAATTAAATAAAAAGTTATCCAATCAGCATTTTTCTTTATTTTGTCTCCAGGCAGAAACACGTTTCCTTTCGTCATTAGCGAGGACTTCATTTTCTGCAGAAAAGGCCCAGGTCAGTCAAAGTCCCTCCAAGATTGTCTTAACAGATAAATAACAGAAAAATTAAGGATTCAAGGTTCAAATTATGTACACATCCCACAATAAAATGTAAAAGAAAAACAGTAATGAGATTTAAGATATGAACTAAGAAAAATAACAACTAAAAATACACTAATCACTAGTAGCATAAAAAAACATTATGCCAAACAGCAGCACGAACATGAGTCTGTGTGAGCAGATGAGTACGAATTAACACAGCAACATAAAACAGATCAGCAGCAACATAAAACAGATCAGCAGCAACATAAAACAGATCAGCAGCAACATGAAACAGATCAGCAGCAACATGAAACAGATCAGCAG
>JARVLU010000002.1:2287580-2305384 GCA_031762415.1 Simpsonichthys santanae | reverse complement strand
AGCTTTCATGACGAGCAGTTGTTTGTTTGTTTTTTTTTTTTTTTTTGCATCTTTAAAAAAAATGCTATGTGGTTATAATGTACAGTATAATACTTTTATCCATGTCCCTCTCTACTGACATGTAACAACATTTTTTAAACTGGCTTCACTAAAGCACCTCCATCTAAGCAAATAACTGACTCATCTCAACTTAACTTTTAATGTAAAAAACTTGGAAAGAAAATAGTGTGCAATCATCTCCTGGATGCAAGTGAAGAAGATGACACATTGGACAAGTTTCAATTTGGATTTTTTTTTTTCAACACAAATGATCAACCTGGTCTTATTGATGAGTTACAAACATGGATTAGGATTTCTGGTTAAGTGGTTTACTTTTTACGTTTCAAACAGAAAGTTTTATATTGTGACTAAGATCGGTTCTTTCTTTTTGTATCCCTTATGTGGAGTGCCTCAGGGGTCTGTTCTTGAACCTGTTTTATTTCTTTATATACTGTATACTTCCTCTGGGCCAGTTGAAACAGATATTATGTTGTGTGTTATATCAATGTTATGTCGATGACACTCAAATCCCAAGCCTAAAAGAAACGTTCCGATTCTTCACATCTGGTTAGCTGGAAAAAAGACCAATGATGACAACAAATTGTCTTCAGCTGAATCAGAGTAAAACTGAGGTGTGAATTTCTGGCCCAACAAATGTTCCTGAAAACATTCTGCAGACCTTTGCTTCTTTAGCTGTCCATGCTAAAACTAAGTGGTCATTTTGGACCAAAGTTTCAAAGTTGCCAATCACAGAAAATCTGCAGGCAGCAAGGTGGCACAGTTTGTAGAGCTGTTGCCTCTCAGCGAGAAGGTCGCTGATCCAATCCCGTCTGGGAGCCTTTCTGGGTGGAGTTTGCATGTTCTCTCTGTGCATGCATGAGTTTTCTCTGGATACACTGGTTTCCTCCCACAGACCAAAAACATGCATGTTAGGCTGATTGGTAACTTAAATTGTCCCAAGGTGTGAGTGAGAGAGTGAATGGATGTTTGTCTCATTATGTGTCCCTGTGGTGAACTTGCGACATGTGCAGGGTGTCCCCTGCCTCTCCCACAATGATTGCTGGATATGGACACCGATGACCCCCATGACCCAAAAAGGAAGAAGCAGGTAAAGATGATGGATGGATGGATGGATAAGCTGCAGTTCAGTCCATTTAATTGAAAAACATTACCAAACACACCATCTGTTGTTTTTTCAGTCAGAAACTGTAATTAATGCATTGTCATCATATCTAAATATTTGTAACGTCTTCTATCCTGTCTAAGCCAAGACTCCCTATCTCAACTACAGTTAGCCCAAAACTCAACTGTTAGACTTCTTATTTAGTCCTCTGTCCCTTTATCACCCCTGCACTCATTTCTCTACAAGGACTTCCTGTGAAGTCCAGGTCTCTTCTTTACGTCAGTGAACTCTTTACATTCACTCAAGACCCATAAGGTCTTCTGACCTAGGTGTTTTGTTCATTCCTGTCACAAGGACAAGAACCCAGAGAACAAGTACAGAGACAGGAACAAATCTTAAACTCAAATAGTGATTTATTTACAGTGATACGTATACTGTACCATTTACAGGACAGAGATCAGGGAATCTGGAAATGGAGAACAAATTAATTCCCGGATGAAGATAGATGAAGATACTTTATTTTAGTTCCTGATGCCTTACAGTCAGGTTAGCAGTCTGCGGCGTGGATGAGAGACAGAGGAACTCCAGCACGTATGGTCCAGGTTTGTAGATGCAGCGGTGGCAAGGGAATGCAGGAGGCAAGTGGTTGGATGATGCAGGAGCAGCTGAAGCAGGAACTTCACAAGTAAGTATCAGTACAGAGTTCAGATTGATAGGTGAGTGGTCCAAGGGTTTAGACTCGGGCAGCAAGTAACATACGAAGGAAACAGAGGTAAGTACACTTTGGTAATCCTCTCATTAAAAGGCTGGAGGCACAAGTACCAGTTGGCAGGTAAAGCTCCAGCAGGGAATGGAGCTCATCTGTGGACTCTTATACCCCTGGAGCCAATTAGTGGAATGCCCTCTAGCTGCTGCTCATTGGTGCCACTCTGGAACCTAGGAAGAACTGAAGACCCTACAATTCCTCCATCTTGTTTGAGGAAAAGAGGGTCTGTGTGTTCTATGTGCAGGATCCCAGATTCTGGAACAGTCTTCCTTCTGAAGGATTTTAAATGACAATTTAAAACCTGCCCTTTTTTGTCAAGGTGCTTTTGCATTACTTTATTTATACTTATTTCATGGTTATTTTTATTTATTGTGTTTTATTTGATTTAAAGTACTTTGGAACTGTCTTTTAAAGGTATTGTATAAACACTTTTCTTTGAGTAGTGCATTTCCATCCAGTTGCCCATATACAAAGTCATCCCATTGTATGAATTTCCATGCATTTGTACATGTATTCACATGTCTCCCAGATGCCAAGGAGGAGGAAAGCTGGCTTTTAACCTCTCACATAGCTGCTTCACACAAGCTGAGGTGCAACGCTTGTGAGAAGAACTGTCAGGTTGAGTAGCTCCTGGCGTTTGGGAGTGGTCTGTGCAGGATACTGTCAAAGCAGAGGCAAAACTTGCATGAGTGCTTACGTCTTCCATCGAACTATCAGATGAGCATCTCAGAGTGCTGTGTGGCTGACTGATTGTGAGGAGGTGTGTTGAATACTCAAAGGCCTCCTGCAGGTCCCCCCTCCACATGCAGAACGGAGGCGTCCGCAGCGCCCCGTTTATACACATTTATTTCTGTCATCCGGAGAATGTCAGGATAATCAGGGAGCGTGATTCCCTTTTACCTCTCGTGCCCTTCACACACGGTTTTACGTGTCAAGAGCTCATGCTGTTCACTTTAGCTTTAAGTGAAGCTGTCCGAGGTTTCAAACTGGATCTGCTGAAATAATGAGTTACACACTGTTGCTTCAGCAAGACGTCATGCGAAGAAACAAAACCAATACCCGTGCACAAATGGTGTTATGAGCAATTTTACTCCTACCTGACATAAGGCTGGACACCTACAGTGAATATTTACAAAGGCTAGAAAGTGTTTCATTCTAATGCGTCATGCAGTGCAGGATGAAAGAGATACATCCAATTTTTTTGAAGTAGGTTTCTGTAGAAAGATTATGAACAATTAGCATCTTACCTGTTGTAAATAGCTGTTTAAATTGCCTCAGCTGGAAGAAACCATTTTATTCTGACCAGATTTAAAAGTTAACAACTTAACATGCCTTTAGTAGTATAGTTGACCCCAAGTTAGCAGAGGACGAGGTAGAGTCAGGCATACAAAAGTTACCGTAATTTCCGGACTATTGAGCGCACCTGAATATAAGGCGCACCCACTAATTTTAAACAGAAACACAATTTTGTTCATATATAAGCTGCACTTGTCCATAAGCCCCAGGTGTCCACGTTGCAACATGAGCTATTTACACAGAAAGATGTTTTAAACATTTAAATTTGAATATGTACCGGTAACATACCCAAATATGTACAGTAATTTTTTTTTCTGAACAGTGCCATGGATGGTTAACAAAAATACAGTAGCCTACCAGGAAGTTGTTGATCGCTATCTTCATCTTCCTCCTGTGCACTAAAACCACCAAAGTCGTTGTCTTCTTCAGTTTCAGAATAGAAGAGCCTCAGAAAAATGTCGTCACACACACGTCCTCAGTTTCACTTTTGTTGTCGCTGTCAACGTCACTTTCATCTCGAGGCAAATTTGCATTTTGATTTGCTTTACGATTCACACGTTAAGCTCCCACAGAGTCGGGCGTTCTGTGTGTACTCCATGAGCCACGTGGACACTGTGCAGTTCAGGCTTCATACTCGAGTGTACACCCTGATGGGCTGCAGACCAGCTCCGCAGGCAAGGGGCGTTTACCTTTGGAACAAATTGATGTCGCCGATTGGTCATTTGCTGACACGCCTACTGGATTGATTGACAGGTCGCAGCCCAGGAGCAGCGGCAGCGGTGTTCTGTGTTTATATGTTGGTAATAAAAAGTTCTTTAAAAAAAATAATAAAACGGGGTGCAGCCCATCAGACCGACCCACCAGCAAATCTCCAGACACTCCCGCAGCCACGCTGGACCTGATTTTAATTCTCTTGTGCCAATTCCTTAATTTCTTACTATTTCAGTCATGGCATTAACGGAGAAGGAGGAAAAGATCGATCGCCTCTTGGGGAAAAAAGAACAAAAAAAGGCCATTAGACCACGAATGAAGAAGGAGAATTTAAGATATTGGTGTCACATACAAAACAGTCCTTTGCTGGGCAGTTTATTGTGTGACACCGAGTACGTGTACACGATCGGTACGTGTACTCTTGCAGGGGTCTGCATTGAGTCTAATCCGGTATGTGCATACCTCCACAAGTGAGGTGTGCCCGAGTGTGGGAGCCTTTATTTCAAGTGGCCGCAAATACTTCTTTGTATACAACAAGAGGGGAAACTCCCACATGGGGGAGGGGGGATGGAAGGGGGAGGACCAAAGAAACAGTTTTATTGCTCGTCTGTGACCTGTTTGGTCATTTCATTGGTCAGAAATTTTTTTAACCTTTATTTATACAAGTAGTGTCATTGAGTCACAAGGACCCAACCCCCAAGAGACATGTGTCTTGGTCAGCTATGTGAGACACCCGGGTGTTACGAGGCTAAATGTTTTGGCTGCATGAAGCTTGTAAGATCATAAAAAAATCCATAAATTAGTGTTTTTTATTTACAAGTGAAGATATTTACAGGCTGAAAGGGAAGAAAAGGGACGAGGTGTGTATGTTGTTGGCAGGTTGTTTGTACGGTGGATGTTAGTTTTGAGCATGATCTCTGCTTACAAATGTTTGTGTTGTAGATTGAGCCGGAGAGGAGGGAGAGAACGAGGTTTTCCAAGGAGGTGAAGGTGATCCAGAGAAGGTGAGAGGAGAGCTGACTAGGTTGGTGGTGTTCTGATCCAGGTCGATGTCCGATGATTGTAGGAACAAGATGATACCAGGACGAAGTCACAGAGGACAAAGAGGTCTCAGAAGACTTGAGGAAGCAGGACTTGGAAGTCACAGAAGGTATCATAATGGTCCAGCATCAGAAGAATGTCTGGAGCTTAGTCTGCAGAGTAGTCTTCCAGATCTGGTGCAGGCGTGGTGGATGGTTGAAATGAGTGGCAGCTGTGGAGAAAATGATTGTGGCTGGAAACCTAGGAATCTAACTCCACTATAACTTTGACACAAACCCCACTTCCATGAATTAATTTATGTCTTGAAGCAGTTCTGATGCTGAGACGCTTCACAGTGAGATGTTTAAAGAACCTACGATGAGCAGAACTTGTCAAAGGAGCGTGCATTTTTCAAAACATCAACTTTTAAGAAGTTCTAACTCATTTTAGGATTGGATTATGTTTGGAACTGAACTGGACCTGTTAACTTCTTTTATGCTCTTTTTGGTTGTGGTTATGACATTAGCTCTCTTGAAATAAATGCAGGACTGAACAAGATGTTTCCTACTGCAAAACATTTCAAGGTCAGTTGACAGATAACAAAACTTGTTTTTAAGTAGGTGCTGAATTATTGTTAACATGATGGAGTTTGTTTTTGACCAGTTTGATATAAGGAATAAAAGCACAACTGGAAAAAACAAAGCCGTCTCCAACTTCAGTGTAAGGTTTCAGTGAATCTCTCAGCTTCTTGGTTTTCTTAAATGTGTTCTTTGGGTTATTGTCCTGTTGTAAACATCATCAACAACAACAAAAAAGAGGTGTCTCACTAAGTGCCAAGCAAATGGATTCTTACGTCTCTGCAGAATTAATTAAAATGTCAACAGTTTCAACTCTAAATATTGCCTGACATCAGACCCAACAATGAACTAATTACACTCAATCTTCAGCTCAACTTTGGCTCCAATTTATCTTTAATCGGTTTATTTGGGGGATGGGGATTGATTTTTTTTTTTACTGACAGATGACCAGCTATGCCTGCAATGAATATAATTTAAGCCAACAAAGTATTTAGAGCTTATTTTTCCATCCATAAAATGGCCGTTTTATGTCAAAAGGAAAGACAAATAACTCCAATTAGTGAAGTGGACGTAGTTAAAAGTCTGCACAAAGAAACATAAAATCATCTTTCCACACTGTCAGAGTTCATGAAGTGGGACCCCAAATGCAAATACCATCCACTGTTGCACCCTTTTCTGTTTACATGGCTGTTTCACAGCAACAGTGTTTTTTGGCCTTTGGGATAATGAATGAAAATGTGGATGGCAGGCATTCTGGTCATGACTCCTCCCTGTGCATCAGTCCATATTTAAAGTTGGATAAAAAAGAAAATTATAAAATGTGAGTTGCAACGACAGCCAATGATTTTAAGTTTGCATTTCGGCAGACGCATCCTACTTCTTTCTTGCTTTGCACAATGAGTATCTGCCTGAAACCAAAGTCACCTCAAATATCGACTGACCGATGCTTCTCTGACTGCAACAGAAAACCAGTTTCTTCATTCTTGAACTTCAATTTCTCCTTGGATTCTTAGCATTATTACATGAAACATTGTGCTTACATAGAGGTAACAATTTTTTTTTATAAAGTAGATGCCATTTCCTGCATTCAGGTGTATTTTAGACGTTTTTAAACATCTATGTTTGCCTACATAAATAAACACTTGATTCAATAACTATTTGAGCGAGCAACAAGTAGTAGCCTGACCAACAGCTCTCCCTGTGTGAATGGAGCACACTCTGCTTCTCTCACGCGTCCTAGTAACCCCCCGCCCCACCCTGGTTGACAGCTGCCGGCACTAACATAGTGCTGAGCTAGCGCGCAACACGGAGGTGTCTCCCCTCCTCCCCCCACCACATTGACAAGCGGTGAAGTGAGTTGTTGTGGGTAACCAGGAAATCCTGGAGTGGACTTTTAGTGGCGTGAATATTCTCTTGTTAATCAAGTGGAGTGGATTTGTTCACAAAGAAATAGAAACGATGCTGAGTGAACTAATATTTCATGGTTTCATGTGTGTGCGGGGGGAGGGGGTTGTTACAAATGAATATTTATTTTTCATGTGAGGGGGACACCTCCTCTTCCCATGTAATTAATGCAACACCTATGATGGTGTCTGTTTTTGTATTGCTGACACAGTTACTAAAACAGACAAGAGGGCCCAGAAAACAGAGTGAGGAGGTACTGTTCCATCAGTTTGCCTCAAAATAGCGACAGAGTTCACCTGAGATTTAAACGGGCTTCATTCCCCCCTCTTGAAATATTCATGAAGCGATTATAATTCATATGATTAACAGGTAGGATCACCGACAAACTGTGATGAGCATTGTAATCATGGGATTTGTGCCATATTCTAGAGATAAGAGTGTTTGTTTTGTGTGCGTGTGTGTGTGTGCTTTGACAGGCAGGCAAACTGCAACTGACTTGATGGCGCTGGTAAAGGCAGGATATCCTTGATATTCGTGCACCCTGTGAACCCGTGTGGAATTGCTGGCATCAATATTAATGAAGCGGATCAGCAGGTCTACGCGTAACCACGAACGTCTTCTTTTTTTAACGCGGTAATCTACAGCCCCTGTTTACTGGTCGTAACTGAGCATCCTTTGGCGTCTGTATCGGCAAGAGGATTGATTATAGCGCGCAGAAGGCAGCCGTGTATTTCTCAGATGCAGATGGTGTTATTTGCTTCTGTACAAACCTCAGCTGTTGGCTCGTGTTGAGCTTTTTTCAAATGAGGTGAAAGAGAATTCACCTTCTGTCTATCTCTCCCTCCACCCACAAACTGGTGAAATGTGAGCCACATCTCCTGGTGACAACAGATCCTGCTGGTGTGCGGTAATTAGTAGATTTTGCCTCTACCTGTGAGCTATTTTCTACCTTTTATAGTTAGATGAATATGAGATTCCTGTGTTTGTGTGTGTTTGTGCGTGTGTGTTTGTGAAACTGTTTGTACGTGGTAGCGTGCAGGAGTTTTGCAATCCATCAAAGTGCTACAGGTTGCTATAGAAACATTTTTCCTCAGCCTTACAGCTTCTGATACTGAGTTGCTTTTAATCTGTTTATGAAAATATTTCCAGCATTTCAAAAATGCTTTACCTTCATGTCGCATCTGTTCGAAGGCGTCGTCAATTTTACCGCGGGGATCAGAAATGCTTCGGGTAGGGATTTTCTGGTGTCATTCATACAGTGAAGCTGAATTTATACTTTTTGCTGTCTGTCTGCTGGCTGCAGTTTGACATCATCATTTACCTGCCTGGAGATGTGAATGGGCAATGCACCTTGGAAAAGGAAGTGCACGCATGGTTGAATCATTACCGACCACAGGTACACTGGGTAAACGGGTAAACAGAACACTGTTCTGCTCCAAAACAGATGAGTCATAAAAAACACAAACGAGCTTAAATAGGACAGAAACAAATGTGTAAAACTGCAGAAATTATTTACTTTGGAAAAAGTCCAGTGTGTATGCTGAATGCTGAAACTAAGTTGTTCAAGTTAAAAGAAGCAGAACATTAGCTAAAGGTAGCAAAACGCTAGCTAAAAGGTCAAAGTAGCATGTCACAAATGGAACCCCTTTGAAATTTGGTTTGATTTGATGCTTGAAACAACTGGAGGAATCAGTTTGACTAGCTTCATGCATGAGAATGTCCTGATGCTCAGTGTGAACAGGTAGTTCTGGATGTCACCAGCAGACTGGCTGATCCATTTTGAGAAGGTTCTGCTTATAAGACTGAGATTAATTTAGTTTTTAAGTTTGTGTGGAGGTAAGCACATTCTCACGACAAGCTAGGCGAAATATTTGAAGTGAAATATTTGTGTACACTTCCAGGCAACGTTTGTTCTGATGCATCCTGATGTGTGTAGAAGCAGGTGCAGTTTGTAATGTTGATACATGAGACCTCTGGACTTCTGTCCTGTAGCTGAAGACACGAGTTACAAGACGTAAACTGCACAAGGTTAGTGTCATTATTAGTAATACAGTAGTCCCTCGTTGATTGTGGGGGATCCGTACCCTGAAGCGCTGCGATAAGTGGAAAACTGAGAAGTAGGAATAGTAGCACAAGTAGTAGTTTATTTTATTTTTCATTCATTCAACCTTTATTCAAACAGAGCCTCGAAGACTCATTTACAATTTTAAATTTTATTATTTATATATATACAGTATGTATATACATATACTGTACATAAAGGCATTGGAAACCCTTCCTACACTCTTGTAATTGTCTAAAGAATGTTTCTAAACTCTAAAAGCTCTAAAAGACAGAATATCATGGTCAGGTCTCTGCCACAGCTGCGCTCTCGGCCACGCCCACTTCTCCGCTGCAGAATGGAGATTGGCAGAGGAGGAAGGAGGAGGAGCTGTAGGAGGAAGCTTATCCTGCAGTGTAGGCTGCACAAAGGTGCAGCAGGTGCTAAATAATTTAAAATATTTATTTAATTTTAAATAAAAATGCTATGCCGATAGTGCGGCTCATCCATCAATCAGCCAATTGTGTCGTGTCCAATCTTGTTTTGAAAAATCGTGATAGAGCGAGTCTGCGATAAACAAACTGCAAAGTAGCGAGGGACTGTATCGAGCCGCTCACCCCATCCTAACTGACATAAACGTCTGATGAGGTGCAACATGTTTCTGACTGCAGTCACTTTGACAAACAACGGGTTTGAATCAGATTCAGCACCACACATCGACCTGGGTCATAGTTGTCACGTTCAGACTGTCATGAAAACGATCCAGTATGGGCTGCATTTGTCTGCAGAGTGAACGTAGCCAAACACAACGTGGACAATATGAGACCCTAAAGGAACAAGACACAAAGGAACTGCAATAAAATAAAATTACCACAAACAATATGAAAATCCATAAGTGTGTTATATTTAGAGCAGTTTCAGACAGTTTCAAACAGCCAGTGCAAAGTGTGCCGCTGTTAGCGAACCCATTTTTCCTTCCATAATGCAAACGTCAGAAAGTGCTTATTTTACTTACGGACCATCAACAAAAGGGACTTTTTACAGGCAACGCATCTTTGTGTTTATAATTTGTTTGTTTTATGGTCATGTCCTACAGGCCTGTTTTTAGAACAGCATTAGTTCCAGCTGATCCAAATTGCATTTTTATTAAAAACCCTCTCCTCGCTAACTTGCTTGTGCTCGTCTTGATAAATGAGTCGGTCTCTAAGCAACATGAGCCCGTGCTGTCAGTGCGTTCGATCCCTCCGACTTCATCCGTTGTCCCGGCGGCTCCATGGGAACAGCTAATCAAGTTTGGTGAGCTATTGTCTTGGAACAGCAGCTACCTGCCCGGTAATTGAAAATGAGTGAGTGTGATGTGGAAAGACTGTGGCAAGACTTTGCTTGGCAGAGAGAGAGAGAGATGTAAGAAGAGAGGATGGGTGGAGAGAGTGAGACAGGTTCATGAAGTGTGTGCTGGTGTGTCTCCAGCCCAGCTGTCAGGCAGAGTGAGACAGAGACAGTGAAATGTCTTTGTCCCCTCGGATTCCTCTGCAGTGATGACTATTGGTGTTCGCCTTCCCTTGGGATCCGCTGCGCTGTCATCTTGTGCACACAAACACACACACAGTCCTCTGAGACAGCATCGTGACTCTAAAGGTATTATTTTTGGGGATGCTTCCATGGCTGTCGATGTGCTCTTGTAAGAATGAATTTGTTTTCGGTGACATTAACACAATTTGCGCATACATATGATGACTTATTGTACACAGCACAATATGTGGCATCCATTACAGCCCAGCACAATGATAAAAAGGTCAGGCCTCTAGGAGATCTGCATTTATTTATTTATTTTTATTTTTTGTCAAAAGTGGCACTGTAATGCTGCTGCTGCAGGAGAGCGAGAGAGATTTATGACTTTCTCTCCACTTGCTCATTCTTGACATTTTCAGCTCAGTAGGTGGCCGCAAACCTTTTCAGCATAACAACGCTGTTTTGAAAACAGGAAATCAATTGATGTTTTTCTCATTTTGCTGCATCCTACCTACAGATGGAGAATCCATTATGCATATGCTTGATACCTCTTACCAGTTTAAGGGAGGATTTATGTGTATTCAGCTTTAGCAGCTGTGGCTGACCCATTTGGAACATGAAAAGCATCATTTTCTCTGACACATTCACTGAATGAACATGTGGTTGCTCTAGAACTGCATGGTAATGTCCAGTGACTTGCAGAGCATTTCTACAATCCAGATTATTGTGTCAATGATTGTATGAAAACTAACCAGCATTGGAGTGCTTCTCTCTGTACCAGACGTGTGTAAAATATGGCCCAGGGGCCAAAAGCGGCCCTTGGACGATCTCCATCTGGACCCCTTAATTGAAAAGAAAACAGTTTTTAAAGAAATTGAGGAAAACTTGCAATCTATCAATGAAACTTGAGAAAGTCTAAATCAAACATCTTGAACAAATAAATTGAAAACCTTTAGATAAATATTAACTAAAACTTTTTTAGATCGTGTATGTCAATATGTTTTTTTCTTTATACTTATTCAGGCTGACAAGTTGAAAACCACAAGGGAAACGTGTCAGGAGACAGAAGGAGAAGAGAAAAGTCAAGAACGTAGGACTGAGAGTTGCAGATCTAAATGTGGGAACAATGACGGGCAAAGGTACTGTAGAGAACTGGCTGACATGATGCTGAGAAGGAAGGTATATGTTTTATGCGTCCAAGAGACTAAGTGTAAGGGCAGCAAGGCTCTTATCATTGGAGCAGGGTTCAAACTGTTTTACCATGGTGTGGATAGAAAGAGAAATGGAGTAGGGGTGGTCCTGAAGAAAGAGCTGGCAAAGATGAAAAGAGTGTCAGATAGGGTGATGTGTCTGAAGATAGAAGTAGAAGGTCTGATGCTAAATGTTGTCAGTGGTTATGCTCCACAGGTTGGATGTGTGGATCTTCCTCTCTTCTTCATGGACCTAGAGTTTTGTTTTGACCCATGACATAACATGGGGGTCCCATTTCATCCCTAACTGCTACCAAAAGTCATAGCAAACAATTAATTTTATTATTTTTTTTAACATTAAAATAATTTTGTACATGCATAGTCATAGACATTCATAATCAGATAAGTTTTAAAAGTACTCGTCTGGGGTAGTCAAGTCTTTCAAACAGATTCAGATAGATCACTACTGCATCCTCCTGCAACTTATTTTCATCACTGGAAGCTGAATCCCTGTACACAAGCCTAGTAAATATTAAATTTTTAGTTTGAGGGTGAGTAAGTTTTCCATTCCATTTGTTCCGTCCGACTTCTAAATTAAACCCTGACATAACCTTTCTTATGCTCAAGACACCATATGAAACATGTTCAAGGGTTATTTTGTGATAATTGTAGACATGGCTTACCACAAAACCAGAATGATCGAATGTGCAAGCTGCCAATAGAAATACTTTAAGATTTAAACTGCAGGCTTGACCGCTGATGAGAGGTTTCTGACCTGTAATTTCATAAGTATAGGTTATTAAAACATACAATATACTTAACCCAAACAAGCCCAACAAGTCCCTCATATCAAGAACTCAACTTTAGACCTTCATCTACACAACAAAATCTGTTTCAGGTAAACGATCCAGATAACATGATTTATTATTTTTTATTGTTTTCAGGTAAATGCTAATTATGTGGTCAGGAGAACACTCAACCCCAGTTTGTCTCAATCTGTTTGTTGGTATTGAAGAGTTTCTCTCAAAGCACTGTGAAGTCTAAGTATGGACTAAGAAGTGTTGTATGAATGAAAAGGTAAATGGTAAATAGACTGTACTTATATAACACCTTTCTATCAAGACACTCAAAGCACTTTACACAACAATCTGTACCTTCATTTATCCATTCATAAAGCTCTCTACTAGATCTCTGCAAAGCTAATTGAACAAATCCTTTTAAAGAGACTAATCAGAGCTTTATCACATTCATACACCGATGGGACACACATCAGAGGCAATGAGGGGTTCAGTGTCCTGCTCAGGGACACTTGGGCATGTGACTGCTGGTGGATTCAAACCTCCAACTCTTGCATTGGAGGACGGCTGCTCTAACCATTAAGCCACAGCCGCCCTAGAGAGAGAGTGAATGGTTGTTTGTCTCGTTTGACACTATGTGTCCCTGTGATGGACTGGAAACCAGTCCCGGGTGTCCCTCGCCTCTTGCACAGTGATAGTTGGACATGGGCTCCAGTGACCCCTGTGACCCCAAAGAGGAAGAAGCGGGTTAAAATAAAGAATGGATAGATGGATGGATTTGTCCTTTCTAAAAAAAGTATCCTTGTAAACATTTCTAGAAATGTTTCTATCCACACAGAGATGAAAAAAGACCCAAAAGCGTCATAGGCCTGTATGTGGCACTGATCACTTCCAAGAAAATACACCAGAACTTGAAGATGTGATGTTTGCAAACAATCCAAATATTTTGAATGATGGGATCTGAGTCACCGACAAATGAGAGACGTTAATTATTGTTCCTCTTAACGTTTTGCTTCTCATGCAGACACACACACACACACACACACGCCCCCTTTGCTTTTCCTCTTAGATGAAGGAACAGGCAAAGGAGAGTTGTATATGGAAAACCTGTGCTCAGGGGGAGAGGAGTGGTTGCACTCTTGACAAGTAACATGGTATGGCCTTTACGTTGTACGTCATAATGTTAATCATGTGTCAGGGAATTTTTGGTCCAAGGTGGTGGATGTTTTTATTACTATGTCTGAGAACATTCTTTCCCTCTGCCCCAAGAACAAGAAGCTCAAAACGAGCCAAAACCATCTCCCAAGACACTCTTATCTCAGCCCATGAACCATATGTTTCTGTGCAAGGAGACTGCAGCAGGCTTCAAGGACAGCCTTGATCTCTGCTGAGCTGAGAGGAGAGTAAAAACAAGAAGATGATGCGACTCGTGGCTTTTTTTCTGTGACTGCCTTTCATGCGTATACATCTATGTATGTTCATATACAGTATAGGTTATATGATACTGGATTTTGGTCAAGGTTTATACGTTTTTAACTACTATGGCTGATAACGTTAACTGTCCATGAACCAGGTGTTTGAGTAAGCAGAGACAGCTGGATGAGGAGATGATCTGATGTTGCAGTCGTAGCTGGCAGTCCAAGGACGGCAGTCTGTCTGTGAGCTGATCAGCATATAAAAACAAGCCTCGCACACTGCATGTGGCAGATTCTGTTGACTAATCTCCACGTGTATGCGTTCTGTATGTCTGTGTAACCTGTTGTGATGAACTGTCCCTGCAAGTGAAACCAGTTAAAAACCTTCTCCTGTCACTGAGTGTGGCTCCTTTTGAGTAAGATGAACAGAGGATATTATTATCCTAACCTGTCCTGAAATCTAACATGCGAGTATAAAATACGGGTTTAAAATCTTCTCCTGTCGTTGAGAGTGGTTCTTTTGAGTAAATAATGTCACAGACTGTCATGTGAGTCCAAATGTGTGGCTTTTTAGGCACAGTTTCCAGCAAGTGATGCAGAAAAGAGTTTCTTTACAATGTTCACGTCATCGACGTAATGTTTTCATGCTACTAGCGCTTAGTGTATTTTTAGTTGATGTTTTTCTTAGTTTATATCTTAGATATTATTACTGTTTCTCTTTTACTTTTTATTATTGGATGTAACTGGGACCCTGTGTACATAATTTTGTTCCATCGCATGTACCACAAAAGAATCTCTGACTCTCATATCAAGGTAAATTATTTATACACAAGTATCAGTTCTTCGAAATAATTCTCATTGTCCATGCTTCTAAATGTATACTTTTTTTTTAATATTGCTGATTGTTCAAGAAATAAAATTAAAAAATAGCCTTAGATTATTTGGTGTAATAATTAGAGATTCTTCCTCTGTAATACGGAGCAAGGCCTGAGGCCTTTAACCCCCACCATTTGCTCCCAAAACGGGTCTCTCTTGAGAATGAGTTCTCTTGACTCAATGAGACTACCTGTATAAATAAAGAGTAAATGGAAAAAATGAAAAAATACAAAGTTTAGCTGTAGTTGAGAAACCACTGTCCGCCGCACAAATTCAAACATGTCGTCTGTCATTATTGTTATTTTTACATCTGTCATCCTTGGAGTCATAGGTTACATCAGAGGCAGGTCTATGACATATAAAGTTTTAAATAAGATGCATTAATGTTGTCCACAAAAAAAGTCAAGGGTTGCATTTCAAGATTTCACTTTAAAACCCATTTTCTTAAATATATCATTAAGCATCCCATAAAATGCTGCATTCAAATGGACAAAAAGCTGAAACAATAAAAGAAAATTACAAATTGACATGTACCTTTCCCATGTGGATGGAGCCAATGTCCTTTATTAATGAGATGCCTTTACCAGATATTAGATCAGCTTCAGCGTTAGTCCAGAGGAGATGCCAAGAAGAATAGGGAAGGGGCTTTTAAGGAGAGAGGGCAGAGTCTGGTGGCAAAGGGAGTGCCAGGAAAGGACAAGTGCACGCTCTGAGTCCAGTATCCAACTCATATCGTTCCATCCTCTCCTTCATCCTCTCCCCCCATCCTGTTTCTGTCCTCCTTCCTCACAGCTGGCTGGTCTTTACGCCT
Organism: Simpsonichthys santanae; assembly: GCA_031762415.1. Lineage (NCBI taxonomy): Eukaryota > Metazoa > Chordata > Actinopteri > Cyprinodontiformes > Rivulidae > Simpsonichthys > Simpsonichthys santanae. Next base: position 2,289,805 of record JARVLU010000002.1, on the reverse strand, counting down.
GCAGAGAAAGGCCTCTGTGATGGTTCAGACTGAGACGTCAGTGTGTGTTCGAGTTTAGAACAGAGACTCAACTCTACATTCCAAATCAATTCACAGCCGCTGCCTTCGCTCCTTCACTCTCACATCACCCCTCACTTCCTGTTCTCTCTTCTCAGTTCCTTTTTACCCTTTGACCCCTCTCCTTACGCTCTCTAATGATTGTTAGTGAATTTTACCCGCTGCCAAAAGTGAAAGTGCAATGATGTTTTTGCTCATATATCTCTGTATGTGTGTGTTTGTCTGTACATGTGTAACATTCATTGGACCACTCAATGTTATTTAATGAAAAAGGTTTGTAAGCTCAATCATCCAGGTAAATAAATCACAGAAAAAGTAAAATCAAGTCATCTGGACAGTTTGTTTTTGGAAGAAACGTTTCGTCTTTCATCCTAAAGACTTCATCAGTCTCAAGTCTGCATCAATCTCAAGCCTGCCCACAAGAGCTGTAATAAATAGCCCCTTATTGGTGTTTCAAGCCAGCCTGCTGTGGAATTCCTAGAACCTGACTTTACACATGCCAAAAGAGACCATCCATCCAAAATGGTTGATCATCAGTGAATAACAATCAAATGTTTTAGGTATAATGTCCAACTTGCTACTCACAGAAACAGCCTGAGAACAACCAAAGCCAAAATGGTTCAGGAAAAAAAGCTTTGTAAACTCAATAATCCAGGTGAAACTGTCAGAAAGTAATCAATGAAAGTTCATCACCATCCGATCAGTGTTTGGAGTAAAAACATAGCCATTACAGTTAAATAGCTTTAGCCAATGCAGCCATGACCATAACTTTGTCTAATTTATAAATATGGAACTAAAACTTGATGTGGTAGTAGCTTACAGTCATCCTCAACACATACTCCAAATGCCAACACATCTGGAATTGCATGAGACTGTTTATAAAAATTTTGACAAGGTTTAAACAAAATGGCTTTAACGCAGTCTGAAATGAGCAGAAGCGTTTATCAGTTTAAAACTCTGGCATAAAAGATTAGCAGGCATTCCTCCAAAAATGCCAGTTTTTATTTTTATTTTTTTATATTCTTCACACATCTAATGCTCAATTCTATTCTCCCATCTCATCATTTTCAGTATTGCTCTCACTCCTGTCATCCACTTTTCTTGAACTAGGTTTGCAGTCCAGTTATTATGGTTTTGGAGCAGCATTCTGCTGAGATGATGGCAGCAGCGCTTGTGGGGAAGTCATTATGTGCAGATATGGAGCAAGTCACCAACTCCGTGCCACAGAGTCAGCAGCATCTGGCTGCAGGGTATTAGAAGCAAGGGACATTTTAAAAGAGAAAGACTCTACTCCATATTTGTCAGGCCTGCTGCAGAAATGAGACCAGGGAACACCGAGTGCATCAAAGTTTGTGGCTGCTCCTTATGAATTATTGCTATGAAGATCTCAACGGCTCATTCAGGTCGATGTAGTAATTCCATTTCACTTTTGTCTCCCAATTCAGACCTTACAAATTAGACACAGCTGTGCACGGACACTTATTACTGTAATTTGTTCTCAGACTTCAAATCTAAAGGCTAGATTTATTTTTTCTCTCTCAAAGAAAATAGCCAAGTATTTTCATTTCCTACAACACAAGAGCAAAACATGTTTTCGTGTGTTGTATTCATTTATTCATTGGATTCTGTATTTATGGATATAAAAAAGGCTCTACAGTCTCAAAAGGTTAAAAAAAAAAGTTTTAAAAATAAGATTGTATTTCAACAGGCGACTGTTGCTATTTCCTGTCTTGCTTGATTTAAAAAAAATAAAACATGGAAAAGTTGGAGGAACCCAAAAGCTTCCTTTATGGGACAAACACAATTTATTTACACAGAAACATTAGAACTATGGTCTAAAAATAGATCTGATTTAGTTTGTGAGACATTAACTGAAGACGAAGTGGTTTTCTGCTGTAATATATGTCAAATTTTTAAGTACAGGTACTTTATTAAATGTCATAAAGACCACTTCTACAATAAACATCCTGCTTGGAGCTTGTAAGACAGTAAATGTTCAATATTTGCAATTAATTTAAGAAATGAAAAGATATAAGAGATAGGGGGAGTGGTGGCGCAGTGGTTAGACGGTGGGCTTGTGATCGGAAGATAGCCGGTTCAAACCCCGGTACCGATAACACCTCATTCGCTCCACTCTGGGCCCCTGAGCAAGGCCCTTAACCCCCACC
>JARVLU010000002.1:2269243-2287480 GCA_031762415.1 Simpsonichthys santanae | reverse complement strand
GTCTCTCTTGAAAATGAGTTCTCGTGGCTCAATGAGACTAACCTGGATAAATAAAGGTTAAATGAAATGAAAAAAATATACAAAAACCTCAAACATAGCTCAAACATTATGGATCACCACTTCTTACGTGCATGTGGAGATGTGCTTTTGGAAAGACTTTGAAGCATATTGCTCTTCAACCACCTGTGGAGATCCTGTTGTTTTTTTGCTGTTACCTGGTTTCTGCAGCTCCTGAGTGTCAGGGCAGAGCCAATCTCTCACACCTGCTCCTAATCCAGTTCTGATGAGGATTGCTATTCTTAAACTCCTGTGGGACAGTAGTTCAACGCTGGATCATTGAAGCCTCAGGCTAACAGAACAGCCCCTGCTGTGTGATGAAGTTTCCTTGAGTTACTAACCTGTGTTTTATTCATTGTGTTTTCTTGAGTCTGGACCTGTTTGGGTTTTAATTCTTATGAAAACACCTTCCTTTGGGTCTCCTTGTGATTGCCTCTTGTGACGAGCTCTACCTGTAACCACTTTCTGCCTGAGCCTCTGGAATCGCCTTTGACCAAGAATATCCCGTAGCATTGGATAAGAATCCTTTTTGAACAAGAATACACCTTAACATTGGATAAGTTCTCCTGGTTTCCGTCCTGCCACTCTCTTCCGAACCACATACCTGTATCACCACTCACCTGGTATCTCCACCCTCTTCTTCTGTTGACCCCAAGTGGCAGACTGAAAAAATCAACTGAGACAGAGGTACAAAAAAAGTGTCTTTATTTACAGCTGCAAGTTTTTGGGCTGTAAATGAAGAAGAGACTAGGTGAATATCTGGAAGACTCTTTAGTGGAGTAAGTTTATCTTACTGAAGAAGTATTTCTTGTAGTTGGAGCCTGAGGGGAGAGCTGTGAGATCCTAGGTTCCAGTAGATCCTCAGCCGTAGAGAGAGATGAGTACTGTTGGAGAGAGGAGCAGGCTGTTCAGAGGGTGAAGACTGGTTCTTCAGGCTGAAGGCTTTGTTTAAATGTGGGACACAATCAGAACGAGTTGAGATCTCAAGGAGGCCTTGGAAGGCTAGAGGAGTCCAGGACTTGGAAGTCTCTGCAGAAGATCACTAAGAAAGGGCTTTTAGAGACAAAATGTCAGGAGACACTTTAGTAGCTGTCCATTACCTTTACCATGGGAATGGTAACATAAAGAGAAAGGAAGATGAACTCCTGGAAAGAACAGAAATGTGGATGCTACGTGGGATTCTTGGAGTATCCCTCAAGGATAGACAGCGAAATGACAATATCAGAAAAGCGCTTGGCATGGCATGCATCGCGAATAAGATACAGGAATCAAGAATGAGATGGTATGGGCATGTGCAGTGAAGGGAAGATGAAAACAAGGTAAAAATGCTATTAAATGGAGGAATTTTCAGTCAACAAAGCAGGGGGTGGCAGAAGAGGTGGTTGGAAATGATCCAGCAGGATATGAAGACACTCCATCTCACAACAGATGATACATGAAACAGAGCAAAATGGAGAAGGAGAATCCATGTGGCTGACGGAGAGAGAGAACGCTAGCTGGCTAGCTAGCTGGCACTGAAGGAGTGTCTGGCAGAGGCTTTTATGCTCCTGCAGAGAAGTCCTCGAAATCAGGATCAGGTGTGGAGTGATGACTGGGATCTGCTGCTGCTGTGGGAGAAAGTGAGTGGCTGGCAGAATCCAGAACTCCCACATCTCCAAGCTGTTTTCTGCTTCCAAGATCTGTAAGAAAAAGATACAAACATTATGAGTGAAGGCCAATTGTTTCTGACAGGTCCTTATATGTACCTTATGTCACTCTTCCATTCAGATGATCCTCCTGTGTAAACACCACTCCTCTTACAATAAATTATACTCACCTTTGTATCTCTGTGTTGGACTCTTTGTCAATTTGCCTATTCTGGGATTAAAACTAATCTGAATGTGATGCCACCAATGATTTCCTTCCTTGCGAGCTTCGTTGGAACTTAGTCAATGGCTAAACAAATGCAAAGTAAAAATTAGGTTTATTGAATCAAAAAAATGTGGTGTTCTTGTAAAATAATCTGTGGTGATCTAACCAGCAAAGAGCACCATGGAGTTAACTCGGTCTTTGTTACCATGGCGATCTAACCAGGCTCAACGAAATCTAAAAAAAATGTGAATTTGAGTTCATGATAGCAGCTGAACTGTTTCCTTGACTTCATAGTCCAGTTATTGATTATCATACTATGACATACCTCCAATCTTTTTAAAATTTGCATTTATAATGGTTTTTATTGTTTATGAGAGCAGGAGCTGTATCCATAACAATGAACTGTGATTAAGTTCTAGCACAGGGCAGATAGTTTTTCTACCAGCTGCTTTGTAATTTGTTCAGCATGTCTTGTTATTGAACAAATTGAGCGCTGTGGAATGTACTGAAACAGTTTGTTCTCTCTAAATTTTAAATATGATGTGTAACCGTGTTTCATTTTGTAATAGCATATTGAATTATGAGGCTTGTTATTTTAAGTGGTCATTTCACAAAACAAAATCCTCCTGCCCTTTGATTATTGCAGGCTAAAAGTCTAAAAACATTTTACTCAGAACTTTTAATGACTTTTTTTTTACTTTTACTTGAGTAGATTTTTATACAAGTAACATTACTTGTACTTCAGTAAATTTCAGTCAAATAACTGTACTTTCACTTGAACATAGTTTACTACTCTTTTTCCTCTGACTGGGAGTTATGATTAGCTCAAAGCTTGTTTATTACTCTCAGGGGTTAAAGCTCATTAAAATTCATGACATGAACATGAAACAGTTTGAAGAACATTGTAGGGTATAAAATTATTTATCTCTACACACTTACACTATTAATTATAAATGTATTGAATTGTGAAAAAGATGTTTAGATACACAAACTGTAAAGAAAATGATGTTCAAGCAATAGCTGGGATGAGACCGGTAAGACGGGTCTGACCGTGATGAAGCAGGTTTTCCACTGGTCCATGCAGTCAGACTGCTCCAGGTTTTAGGAGGCTGCTGAGCATTGCCCTTGATGAGGTGAACTCACACAGATGGGTGAGGAACATCTGATGATTGCACCAGTTTACCGGACCTCCTGGGAATAACAAGTGCTTGCAGGAAAGGTTCAGATAGCCTCTAGTTCTGTGACAGCCTGGCCTTTTTTAACCCAACCACATGCATGTTGCATTAGATCAAGGTTACAACAATACTGATGAGTTGACAGATGTGTCAGCCTGCCTGGTCAGTGCGACTAATCAGTGCAAAAGTTCATGCAACTTCTGGCAAAAATTATTAGCATGTCATATTGGCAAGTTGAATTTTTGCAACATAATTCAGAGTACAGGTAGTCCCCGACTTACGAACGAGTTCCGTTCCTACGCCCGTTCGTAAGTCGAAAATCGCCGTGTCGGAAAATACGTCCAAACGGCCCCTCATACATACAGTACTGTATTTTTACCAAGCACTTAGCCTGTCCTAACACATTACCCTACATACTTATCAAAAACCACATACATTTAGGAGCAATAATGAAGGAAAAAAAGAGTTAGTTTCTTACTGGGAGCTGGTCATTTCTTCCTCCGTCTGTTAGCATGTTAGCTCGTTGCACGACCGAGCTCTGCAGCTTCCTGCTGCTTCACGCGGTCCACAGCGTTTACAACAAGGTCTGTTAGCATGTTAGCTCTTGCTCCTCCGGTCCAGCTCCGCTGTTTTCTGCCATCTGGCGACACCATCCACTCGTCCATCCTACAGTAAGGTCCGCACCTTTTGTTTACGACGTAAAACCGCCCTCCTAACCTTCTCTGCTTCGGTCTGCCTGTAGTGTTTCCACTGAGTGCGTCAAGCTACTCTCCCCCCTCCCTCCTGTAAGTTTCCACTGAGCCGCGTGTCAAGCTCCCCCCTCCCTCCTGCTCCCTCCTGTAAGTTTCGTTTCTCCTGTAAGTTTAGTTTTTGGGACCGTATATTCTGGTGTAAAGTCACATAAACGCCGTAACTCGAAGCAATGCTTTTCAACGGGAGCGCGTTCATACCGCCGTAAGTCGGAGACTACTTGTACTGACTACCAAAAAGGACCATCCATCCATCCACTATCTTCTGCTTGTTCCAAAGTTGAGTAGTGGGGCAGCAGCTTGAGCAGGGGGGTATAAAACGGAAGATAATTAGCTGTCATTGCAGGCAGCTGTTCTCACCAGCTCTGACTGCTCCTCTGCAGTGAGAGACTGAATAAAATCACAGATTCTAACCATCAGCCATGACATCTTAGAGCATGGAGGATGGGGAAACTGCAGAAGTCTTCATCCAGGTGGAGCTAATGGCTAGCCAAACAAGGCCTGCTTTTACTGTATATCATTTTTCAGGCCACTTCTTTCTCAAAACCAACTTACTGGTGTGTTTCTGTTGTTTTACAAACTCCTATTTCATAACCTGTTCTGGCTTAGGTTATAAATTGTGCATGTGTTGTGATAGTCCAGGTTTAAAAAGATTATACTGAAAACTTGCACTTTTACTTCTACTTGGGCCATTAATCTCGTTTTGTAGTACATCACTCTGGTGCACTTGAATTAGTTGTAGGTCAAAGGTAAAGCAAAGACATCTCAAACCACTGAGACCAAATATTTCAAATCAAAAGCAGGGAAATAAAATTATAAATTTTAAACGATATAAAAGTCAACAAAATAATTTACCCTCTGATATGACCATAATTTGTGCTGTTCATTTGTTTCTGTTGCGTCTTAAATTATGAGGTTTACATGTTTTGCATCATAATGTTTATAATGGTTCTGTTGTGTTACAAACACGTTACAAAGTCCAGGTTTATTTGCTGATTCAGGATCCTGGTTCTGAGGGACAGGTTGGGCTGTTCACTGTTTTCTATGAAACACCTGCAGTGTTCAGTTGAAGAACGTCTCTCGTGCTCTCAGCAGGTGAAAGTACAAATGACGACCAAACAAAGTGGCAGAAGACCAACAAAACGAAGGTTTTCATGAAGGTACCGCTCACATGAACGGCACCATAAAAGGAGGAGCGATTTAAGAAAATCCTGTGTTTGAAGGTGACAATGCAGCCGTAATGGAAAAACATCAGGGGGGCTGGAGGCAGCCACATTTCACAAACACTGAGTAAAGACTTAACAAGTGTTGTTGGTTTTTTTAACGCTCCATTTTATTTTTCTGTTCAAAGCTGGAGTCCAAAATGTTCTTGCACCTGAAATCCTTTATTCAGGAAGTTTGTTGTGTTGTGTGCTTAAAGAAATCCTTTCAATTATAAACACTTAAGTTTATTTCTACATAAACAAAACTTGTGAAAATGTTTTAAAATACAATTTTCTGCATCTTTGAATAACGTTGTTTCTGTTTTACCTCACTGAACTTTCAAACATGCATATATGTTGATGACATATGATTTACATATGATTTGGTGTGTGTGTGTGTGTATGAATGTGTGTATATATTTATACTCTTTTGTATTTATTTGTTTAATTGTTGAGTTTGAATTTTGTACCATAAACATGCAGATGTGAGCTGGTATGACAATTTTTAAAAATCCTTGAATCCAGTTGGCAGGCCGTAGACTGAAGAAGTCCTCTGGATGGGAGACTAACTGTTTCTCACTTAAACTGGTCCAGATGACATGATTTAACATTGTTTTCTTGTTCCCACCCGTATCATTTGAAGAAACTATTCTTTCTAGTTTTTGTAATGCTTGCATGTGTAGTTTCCTCAAATGATTGGGATATGATTATGGTGGTCTATAGGCCTCCAATGGCCACCCGCCGGCTCTGCGATTGTGTTTGGTTGTGGATAAAGTTGCTTCCTCCACTCGCCAGGATCCGTCGCTCTGTGCTGGACAAGCCAAAAAAATAAAAACACCTATATTCTTATCTACCTTGAACACTTGAATAACACCCAAAACTCTGGTTTACTTCCATTTCTAGTCAGTTCCAGTCCAGAAAAGCACTTTTCTTAAAAACTACAAAGATTCATAATTCAAATCTTTCAGCGATGGGGGGGGGGGGTCCAGCTGTTTTTGTCTAATATCTCAATCTCTGTTCCTGTTGCAGCCCAATCCAGATTTGCTGGCTGCTGCGTCTTACACCCCCACATCTTTCTTTCTTGTCAGTTTGATGATTCTCAGCTGGTTCACCTCTGGATTATTATGCATTCCAGGGAGCTTTAATTATGTGTACCTTCATTGTACAGAGCAGTGCACCTGTTTGATATTCTGTACACATTTGTTTTGTTCAGTCATCCATTTTTATTTTTTATTATTATTTTTTTGTCTGTGTGTGCCAGTGAAAAGCATGAAGATTGTTTATACACCTTTGCAATATAATCGTCTCTTGTTGATTCTGGATTTCTGAAAATAATCCCATGCAGCAGAGAGGCAGAAGGCTGCCTGAGGAAGAGCAAAGAGCTCAAAACGCTTATATCTGCATGTTAGATTCCTGCCACCTTCTGTTCATCTCCTGCTCATCCTGCACTTCTGCTTATCTCTGCTCCACTAAACCATCAGTAATGATCCTAAATCTTGCAGGTGCTGGGTCCCGTCTTCTGCTTTGCATTAAATGCCAGCGCTCTTTGGAAACCTCACGTTTATGGCTGTTTACATAAATGTTAGCAGCTAAAATTGAAGAAAAAAAAAGTGTCGGTTTGCTGAGCCTGAGTGCTTGCACGTTGTTCTATGGGTGTGCGTTTAGGGAGATTAATTAACTCTGCTCAACTCATTAACTTCTGAATGGCTTTTCTTTATCAGAAGAGTTTGTGCTTGTGAGGCCTTGCTTTGCATCTGCATGCTGTGATCCGTATGGAACAAAGAATATCTAATTAAATAATCAGGTTGCACGCATGTGTTTAGGCTATTTGATGCCAAGTCATGCATGTGCTTGCTGGTGCTGGAGGAAATGATTTGAAGCACAAAATTAAATATGTGTGTGTGTTTTCCCCATTTTGCTCCTGCCTCGCTCTCTGCTTCTGTTATTTTCAACGTTTAAGTCGACAAAGAAGCAAAGACGCGTCGGTTTCTGTGTTCGTGAAGAAATACAGACTGCGAACGGAAAAGCTACTGAGGCTTGTGCTGGGGTTTCAACTCGCTCGTTTAATTTCCCAATTCCTTCTGCTTTTTGCCTTCTAAGGCAGTTTCCTGCGCCTGTCGCTGAGTGTAGTTGTTTTTGAACCTTGACAGGTTTGCAAAGTGTGTGATTTGTTCCCCTGCCCTCTTTGTCCTGACTCTGTCGTCTTTGAACTGGAAAACAACGCCAGGCACGTGTTGTATTCCTGTCAACTTTTATCACGCCAGGAGAAGTTCAGCTCTGTGTGTTTTTCGTTGTTAGTTTCAGGCTCGCTCTGCGGAAAACAAGAAGTGCTCTTTGATTTGCCTATAAAAACCTGTTCCCTCTTGTTCCTCGTCCCCCAAGCAGTAAATACACCCCAATAAACGGTGTCCACCGTTGAAACTGTTCAAATGACAGAGGGTTTGGGGCGTAAATCTAGAGTTTTCTGTCAAATGATTCTACTGGAAAGGAAACGGTGTGTGTGAAGTCGTCTCTTCGTAGAAACAGAAAAAATGACCCACGGATGCGTTTTACTTTTAATAAAGCTTCAGTTAAAATGCCCAAGATCGTTTTTCTTTTGTGAAGGGGTCGATGAAGCTGCCGCAACACGAGCCGAGGAGTTTTAGAACGTGCTCACAAGAAAAAAAAAAAGGCTCGTAATAATGCCAGACACGGGACGATTTTTGTGAATGTAAGAGTTTGTCTTCAGAATTTGTGCTTACAGCACCAGGAGGTGGAAGGAAGCCAACTTCTAAACAAAATGTTGTTTTGTCGAACTTTGATCACAGCAATCTCTTTCAGGCTGGAACATCCAGGTTCAACGCAACAATAATAACAGCCATTTGAAAAGTGTGCACTGTGACAGAACTCATTGTGAAAGATTTGATTATGAGATGAACAAAATAAAGAAGGAGAAGAAGAACAGGCAGTGAGTATTTTGTAATGGGAACAAAGGCAATCTGGAGGGAGTCCTGCAGATATTAAAGTGAGGTACAACATAATCTGTATAAATTACATCCCGGCACACTGGAGATAAGGGCGATGTATCAGTGCCTGGTATATAGGCAGGAGACGGTCGCCATGACGACAACATCAGATACTCTGCTGGGATTACCTGTGCATGTAGCTGAACATCTGTACCAGCCTGATGAGTACCCACGCTGAGCACTGAAAATTTTGTTTAGCATTCAGTAACCTTCATTGGCTATCACACACACACACACACCTCCCCCCATTCAGTAATATGTCAGTCTGACATTCGGGCGCGCCCTGTTGCTGCTGGAATCTCATTACCACAGTTGGATTACTTTTCCTTCCACATATTATTGGATGTGAGGATGCCGTGGTTACTCGCATTGTCTCATGCAGCCGAACCTTTTCTGCATCCCATCTTCTAAACGCAAACTCCCGCGGGCAAATCCTGCCTTGTACAAAGCTCTTGCACTTTTATCTCACCAGAACTTTTAGACTGTTACGAAAAGTTACGAAATATTAAAGGAGAAGTTTACCCAGAGTTATGTTTAAGACTAAATTGTTCAGACGGCTGGCATCCTTCCAAGTATTATCTCAGATCTGATGGACGTGAACTGAACAAACCAGTTACTGTAAACCAGAGTTGGCCACGTCTTTTAACTGTTTGGAAATCAAAACTGGAGATGAGCTTAGTTTAGACACTTCAGCCACCAAAACATGTCTAAAGAATAGTTTTGCTAACACAACCCAGCAATGACTTCAAACACAGATTTATTTTTTTAATGCAGATGCTAACAAAACCGCTGTAGCACACGTATAGCAGAAAACAGAAATAAAAATTATGCCATAAGACCAAGAATCTTCACTTGTTTATCCAATAATGCTCAGTCAGGTCATCTGGACAGATTTTTTTTTTTTTTTTTTTTTTTTTTTTTTTTGGAGAAAGATGTTTCGCCCTCTATGCAAAGGGCTTCATCCGTCTGAGGAGTCCTAAGTAAACTGTTTCCCCATCAAACAGTACATTTGATTTTCTTAGTTTTGCAGGAGAGCTGTGAGTTTTCCTGTTAGAGATGATTACTTCCAGGCCTGCTGAGCTGAACCAGGATTCTTCAGTGGTCCGGTCACATGATGAGGTTCCAATTCCAGTTTGTCAGAGAAGATTCTACATGATTTTGAAACCAAAGAAGAAAAATAACCATTACTTTTATTCATCTCTGGATCTTCTTATGTCCTCTCCAGTTCCTGGGTATTATCCTGCTGGAGCTCCAGGTCTGTGTCTGTTTGAGGCCACCTTGTTGTCTGCTCCGGGAACATCTGCTTAGGTCAAAAGTCAGCTCTGCCTGATATTCACCAGCCCACCCACTCAGTCTCACCTGCCATCACTGCTTACCTTTCCCCAGAATCCTCCATGTTCTCCTCATGACCTAAAATGGGAATTTACCAAAGAATTCACCTGAACCGTTTATTCCCTCATACACCCTTGTCCAGTCTGACTCCATTTCTTTTCACATTCACAGAGAGTCCAGGCCCTCCTCCATCAGTTCCTGTAGTTATAAATGTCTTCTTCTTTTTACATTGGTAAACTGTAAATGGTTTGTATGTATTTAATGCCTTTCTATCTTATCAAGATACTCAAAGCGCTTTACAACACGATCTGTGCCTCATGTACCCATTCATACAGCACTATCCCTGGAAAGACTGCTCAGTGCTTTATCACATCCAGACACCGATGTGAAACAGTTCAGAGACTATGAGGGGTTCAGTGTCTTAACCAGGGACACTTCAGCAAGTGACTGCTGGTGGAATCGAACACCCAACTCTCCCACTGGAGGACAACTGCTCCAACCACTCAGCCACATCTGGTGTACTGACGGTTTTTAGAAGAGGTTTGCTGAGTCTCATGAAGCTTTAAACAGCCAGTATGGCTAAGTAACGCCCTCATCTAAGAAATTGTCAGCTGTTGTTGGAAAACAAATAACATTGTGGGAGAGAGAAATAAATTAGTAAGAAAAATAAAGTCACAATTAAACATGAACATTTTTGACTACAACCTGGATCAAAAAGAGACAATACAATGAACTATCAATGGTAGTGCAGGAAAATGATGGTATCTAGTCTGGCTCTAAAGTGGTAAACTAGAGCGGGTCCAGCCAGCGATGCTTCCATCGCGTATTGTCCAGAAAAGGCAGTACATTTTTCATGAGTTGCTTCAAGTAAAAAATAGTGTCACTTTAATAGCAGCTAAATTGTGATGAAGTTAAGTTGACAACACTGTGTCTGTGTGTTAACTTGGCTGACTGACACAATGAGCATTATGAAACACTGAAACTATTAGTAAGCATATTTGCTCTACCACAACCTGATGCCTTCTTCTTCTTTTCCCTCAGTGTATTAAAAAACCTGTACAGACTAATAGTGTACATATTGTTTCTTTTGCCCTCTAAGTGTAGATAAGGTGTACATGATGTCTGTACGCTGTGAGCACTTGAAAACCAGGTCAAATTCTTTGTCTGTGCACACAAACTTGGGCAATAATTATTATTCTGATTCTGATTCTATGCAATGAATACGTGAGCAATTGACACACAACCTGGCAGTTTTCAGCCCCCGTGGGACATCGCTGTTAAGCTAAGACATCTGTTTATCGATTTTTGGCATGTGGCAGCCATTTTGGCAGATGTTTCTGCAAGGAGGGTGAGTTTCAAAATTTGCAATTGCTCAAAACGTTTCTTTAAGTTGCTTGCCACATGACAAAAGTTCTGTCAACGAGGGATTTTCTTCCAGCATTCTGACTAATGGGCAAATCTGTGAAAAGCTACTGGCAAAATCATTTTCCCGTTGTATGTTTAATGTGTTTGTGTTTGTTGAGTTAAACATTAGAATCACCTGACTGGGTTCAAGAAAATAGATTTTGGTTAAAACAAGTTTATTTAGAATCAGATGAACATGTTGGTTTTGGGCATGGAGATAATGATGAACAACAACGGTGCTTACTGCCATTATGTAACGGTTTCCTCCTGTGTCAAAGACCCATGTGTTGTTTACCAATCCAATCTCTCAACATCCTCCATCTGTGAGCTTCCCGACTCCCTCCTAACATCACCCTACTTCTCCAACCCTCCTGAGAATAAAGTCATTTATGTTGCATGGCAACTGGATTCCCACAAGATTTGCAAGAACATGATCTTGCAATGGAAGTTCTGTGTTTATAGCCAAGAGAAAGAGTTTAAGACCAGTAATGGTCTTCTAACAGCAGCCACATCTTGGGTTTAGGTGTTACAACAGTCAGAAGTGACATTTTCTAAATTTCCTGCAGTGTTTAAAAGCTCCTGCCCTTTTCCAAACAGCTTCAAATGTAAACCTCGCAGGTGGTCCGTTGTGTCCAACGCATGTGTCAAAATAATGAGACATCACTAGTTGGTTCAATATGTGTGCTACAATGGCAGCCTGGTGGGTTATAGTAAATAAATGGGGAAAGTGTATTTATACAGCACCTTTCTCAAATAAAGTGGCTTCAATATAAAAAGCAATAATAATAATAAAACAATAAATAATTTGGCCTAAAATAGGTGATAAAAGTGTAGAGAGCTAGTTTGTAATTTTCCTGGTGGTCTAAAGCACCCGTCAAGGATGTTACTGTTGATGTGTTCCTGCGCTCGTTGTGATTCTGTTTCATTCTGTCAATATCGCTCCGTGACGGATCACCTCCAAACAAACGATGGAGAAAGATAAACCACATGCTTTCCTTCCTGACATATATCTACAGTATTTATATAAATAAATAAAGAGCGAATGAATAAATGGCAGCGTCGTCCCTGCAAGGTCGGGTTTCGATGTTAGTTTGTAATCCTCTGAACTGGCTGTCACCGAGTGCACAAATGATGCATTAGGAGAACGAGTCAGCCCGCATGCTTCTGCAGGGACGGCAGACATAAGTGATATTAATGGAAACCATTAGAGGAATCTTACATAGAAACACAAGCCTTGGATGAGCAGCTGTGGCTCGCGGCGAGCGAGCGGGGCTGAGCGTCACATTTCACCAAGCGCCTTTGTGTGTTGGGGCGCGGCAGGGCACGGGGCGAGCGCGACAAATACTTGCGCCTCATGAAAACGTGGCCTCCCCGCTTTGCCAGGCTGACCTCTGTGGCCAATTACTGGGGAGGCTAATGCTTCAGCTGACATATCTGTTTGAATGGATGAGATGTTTTGCTCGTTCGCTGACACAGGAGATCACACGCCCATTATCATCACAATGGTCGTATACACAAGCTTATGTAAATGTCTCCTCTCGCAGTGGCCACTGTCGAGCCCGCCTCGTATTAGCTTTGTGCTTGGAAGAATGGCGAGAGTGGAGAGAACAGTGGGGGGATAAATTCAGGGTTGCTGGGATATTGCTGCCTGAGCTGTGAGGGCAATGCACAGAGATAACAAAGCCTTGCTTCCAGTGATGTGTAATCATATTTAATTAGTTCATCTGGATTGATTTGATGCAATGTGATGCCAAGGGGCTGAAAGGGCCGTCCAACTGCTACGACGTCAATGAATGTGGGGTGTAAGAACATTTTAGGACTCGGACCAGATAATGAACTCCTACAAATGCATTGAATTTCTTTTCTGGGTTTTTTTTTTTTTTTTCTTGCTGTTCCCAAAGTGTGAAAATGCTAAATTTGAACGGGCTCCCAATGTCAAGCAAAACGTGAGACTCCCTCTCTGTCCCTCGTGTACCCCAGGCTTACCCATCCACTTTCAGCCAGCCTGGGAGCGCCTCGTGGACTCGAAGTGGGGCATGCACGAGGGCCAGAAGCACTGAAGAGAGAAATAGAAAACAGCAGCCTGGCCGCACGGTGCACTGAGCAAATAACACAGCTGCTCTAACCGACTCCCTGAGGAAATGACCCTCAATTAGGCCTCTTCATATTCATCTTGGCTAGCACCTGAAGCAAAAAAAAAAAAAAAAAAAAAAAAAAAGAGGGAGAAAGGCTCCTGTAGGGTTTTGGAGGCTCGGGCAGAGATTTTATCTGCAGAGCCATTCTGCAGCTTCACTTGTGTTGGCTGGCGATATCCTCGGCTGCCTGCTTCATTGTTTCTTCATCGGACCTCTTCATCAGACTCCAATTAGCTGTAGCATGCTGAAGGAGGAGATAGAATTCATTTGGTGACCGTGTGCGTACAACTCAGAAGCCTGTGTGTGTGTCATGTGTTCCGTGTGTCTGTACTGAGGCCGTGAGCTGCTGTCAGTAACCATCCTGTCTGGGGAAAAAGTCAACCGATTTGCCTCCTGCTCTCCTCTGTTTGATCCTGCTGCTCACTCAGCCGTGCACTTGTTTGGTCCTTTTTGACATGCAGATGATAAGACCATACTGACGGCAGGTGTTTTCTGTGTTTGAATGTAAACACACATCTGCACGCTAAAGGAAAACATCGCTTGTATTACCAAATGTAGAACACTAGGCTTTATATTTATGGATTATTCTAGTTTGTTCTTGGTGAAACCTCCAGCTGTTCTTGAACATACAGAAAGCTGAATGCATCTGCATTGTCAGATGTGTCTCTCCAGGCTGCCCCCTTTTATTAAAGTGCGATCCACGAGACCAGAAAGAACGTGGGCAAGGAACTATAGGACTCCAGAGTAACGAGCATACAGGGGCTTTGGTCTACGTCCTGCATGTCCCTAAAGAGCCCTCTGTGGCCAAAGGCTACAAGTCCAGGCCCATTTGACAACTTTTATTTTGCCAAGTGGCAGCCCTGATTTTTAATGACCCCCAACGCTGCACCTCCACTTCTTTGAAAGGTTCCATCCAGCTCCCCTCACACAGTTGGCTAGTCTCCGGCTGTGGTAATTGAAGGCCCTCATCTTTGGAGATGGGCTAATTTGCTGTCTTTGTACCATTTTGTTCTCCTCTCTTTTCATTGTATTATTCGCTCCACCTGCCATATTTGAGGATTCCTTGATGTCTCACAGCCCTGGTTGGCCTTCACTTGGACAGGGCTTCCAGTGCACTGCTGCCACTCTTGTTACACACTGCCCTCTGCTGGCCACTTTAGGCACTGCACTGCTTTGCATCCTCTCTGGTGCATGCTGCCTGGCAATAAAACGGAGATTAAATTTAATGTTTGATGTTGCAGTAACTGTTTTGCTTCCGCTCAGCTGCAATATTGAAAATGTCGATCTTATAAGTTTGTCCATGTACTTCTTGACTGACTCTTCTGTGAGGCACGGAAAAGCAATCATTAGGCAGAAGGTTCTCAGGGGACCAATAACCTTGTGATATGCCAGGTGTCATTTGCTCAGTGTCCTCGTGGACCAGCATCCTCCTCTTCATCTTTCCTCAGCAGTTCATGTTAGCTGTTGAAAATGTGTTATTAATGTTGTATAACAGATTTGAAATGCTGTAACACGAGCAGAAAACAGCATTTGTTTGTACTCAGCAGATGGCTCGGTCTGTGTTTGGGAGACTGAGGGCACTCCAGTCATTTCTGTGTGTCACCATTTTGAGAACGAGCAGCTTAAAATAGCTCTGACCATTTTGGATTTGGCTACCGTCGCTGATGGGGCGGATGTGCTGCAGCTGGCTAAAAGGTTTGTGACTGTGAACATTCAGCCTCCCCGGATATGTGTGTGTGCACACATGCAGCCGTGTACACAAAGACAACACAACAAACACAGAGACGCTTATCCTCATGACTTGGCAGGACCGCCGCTGCGCTGGCCAGAAAACGGAAGCAGGAGAATGACTTTGCTCCTCTGTGTCAGCAGCAGCTGTCCCCCCAGCACCGAGGTAGCAGCCGAAGGAGGGACTGCCGCTACGCTTTGCATGAGTGCTGCTAATAAGAACAGGAAGCTCAGATAAAAGGATCTCTTTCATGCTGCACCCAGCAGCATAATGAGCCCTGGCATCTGATGGATTACCCAGAATTATTTTCCAAAAGCTGCCTAATTTTTACTTTCGCCCTCCACTAGCCTCAGTTCTCCCAGTCTGTTGAACAAAAGCCAGACTTCTTAGAGCCTTAGAGGTTTGTCGGGCTGCCATCGTGTGGGCCTGCACCGTGTCCCTTTTGCTCATTAATCGTTCCATGATAACGCTGACGCAATGTCCCCCAGCAACAGAAGAAAACAATGTGAGCACTCGGTGGTGACACTGGACCTAACAGCTCCCTTAAGTGTAAATCACAGCGACTGGCCATACGTTTGCAGAAAACTTTAAAAAGCTCTTTTTACTCTGCGCCATGAGATCCCACTGGCTGCAGATGAAGCAGAAGATCTTAAACTTTAATCCTTCAGTTCCATCCAAAGCTGAAGGATCTTTAGACACTTGGAAAATTACTCTGATCACTTTTTGAAGAAAATATCTTTGTCCAGAACAAAATCTACATTTAAAGGTGTACAAATGACAGCTGTTAATTAGAATTAGAAGCTTCCATTAGAGATCTTTGATGCTCTTTGACAACCCTACTATTCGAGTTAAGAATGAGCCAGAAAGTGAAGAGTCTCAGTGAGGTTTTCAGGAGCATGTTAGAAATGCAGCAAGCTCCTCATTACACAGTGTGTTCGTGAGAGATTTGATGCACAAAGATTCATAGCTAGGTCATTTTGGCAGCATTTCTGGGGTCTGGATGGAGCGTGGTAGCATCCATGATGTGAGGCCTGTGCACACCACTGTGGCTTGGGTGTCAGGAGTTTGAAGCAGAATCAACCACACTGGCCTTGTGTTTAAACTATGTCACATGATTGTGACAAGATCATGGACTCTACCCAGCATGAGTGTGACACCCATGGCGGTGTGTGCTAGCATGCCATGACCTTCTAGCACATATCAGCATTCTGACATGTATTAAAATAAATTAGTCCCATTATAGGAGTTGTGGTTTTGTCCCTGGTGTTGTGTTTACGTCTGTGTTTTCCTGATCCTCTGTTTCTATCTTTATAGGGTTTGTGTTTCTTTAGTGTCCAGCCCCATCTTGTGTTGCTTTTATGTATTGCATCCCTTGTTTTTTTCTTTGGCATCTGTGATTACTCACAAGTGCCTTCACTTTGTCTGATTAGTGTTTCCTGTATATGAGTCTGTGTCTCTGTATTAGTCTTTGTCCTGGCATTGCCTTCTGTTCACTGGTGATGAACTTGTCTGTATTGTGAGTACCCCCTGATCGTTCTCTGTTTGTTTTGCTGCCCTGTCAGCTTGTTGTTTTGTTAATGAATCCTTCATTTTATATATATACACCCTGAGTCCTTGCCTGCCTGCACCACTGGCTTCACCAGCTTCAGCCAATTGTGACACTCACAAGTACGGTAGTCGCACAAGTCATCAACAAGATACTGTATGTTCAAGGTTCAAGGTTCTTTATTGTCATTCACATCGCATGTAGTACATGAGGTGGAACAAAATTGTGTTCTCAAGGTTCCAGTTACACCCAAAAACGGCAAAAATATAAAGTGTAAAAACAAGCAGTAATAAGGATCTAAGATGTAAACTAAGAAATATGCTAAACACTAATAGTGCAAAACAATATGCTGAACAACAGCAGCACGAACATGAGTCTGTGTGAGTTGATGAGTACAAATGAATACAGCAGCATTAAATAATCAGCAGCACATATCAACCATCAAAGTGCATTACAGTACAGTGATTTTTGTTTTCATGGTGAATATCCTGGTTAGAGATTTATGAGTCTAACAGGCTCAGGGTAGAAGCTGTTCCTCTGTCTAGTGGTTCTACACTTAATGTTCTGCAACCTCCTGCCTGAGGGGAATGGGGCAAAAAGTGTGGCAAATATGTGTGTGTACAATAAGATCTGTGTGTGTGCCACAAGCTCTACAAAAGCATAAACAGTTTTTCAAATGTACAGATTTCAGTTTGTATGAGTAGAAATATTTTGCATGTACAAATTGTCATGCACGCGTGCACAAATTGCCTGCTGCAGAAGGATCAGTGAACACAAGCGCACGGATCTGCTGCCTGTGAGTTTGACATCTGAGTTGACTTTTCTGACTTGGAAGTGTCAACTTATGAGTACAAACAGATTTATTAACATAACAAACTGCTGATCCCACAAACCTCTAACATTTGTTTTCTGTTTTACAACATCCATCCATCATCTTTTACTTGGGTCACAGGGTCACTGTTGCTCATGTCCAGCAGCCACTGTGCGAGAGGTAGGGGACACCTTGGACAGGTGTCCAGTCCATCACAGGGACACACAAACAAGACAACCATTCACTCTCTCTCACCTATAGGGACAATTTAGAGTCACCATCAGTCTAACATGCATGCATGTTTTTAGTTTGTGGGAGGAAACCTGAGTACCCGAAGAAAACCCATATAGCACTAAGAACATGCAAACTCCACCCATAAAGGCCTGGGATTTGAACTGACAACCTTCTCACTGTGAGGCAACATCTCTACCAACTGAGCCACCGTGCTGCCATGTCAAACAGCGTATGATGAAATAATCCTACTTGTAACTTTTTCAGGAGGTTTGAGAATGTTTGCTTTCAATAATTTGGTTTTGGTTCGTGTTTACGCCGTTTGCTCTGAGATGCCGGTGGTGCCACTTTACCAACTGGTGCCAAACAAGAAAATTAGATTGTTTAAGCAGGTGACATTTGTAATCGCTACATCAGTCCTGACATCTGTCAGAATCGCTTCAAGGCTGTTTTGTGAGCAACTTTATTGATTTAACACTGAGGGTTATGTAACGTGAGCACCTGCTGTAACATGAGACGCTTTTACGACAAACCTTAACTACTTTATGTTCTACTTTACTATCACTAGTATTTTAGCATCTGTATGTTTGTGCATCATGTGGTCAAGAAGTGAGAAGTGACAGTTTTGTGGAGCAGCAGTGTGACAGATGTTAGTCCCACATCTGTGCACTCCAAACAACGTGGATCTCTAGTACTGACAAAATGTGTTTCTTCTTCTTCTTTCATCTTTTCCCCCTTCAGGGTCTCCACAGTGAGTTTTCCTCTTCCATCTCACTCTGTCCTCTGTGTCCTCTGTCCTCACTCCAACTACCTCCATGTCCTCTTTTTCATTTTCCTGCAATTGCATTTCTAACATCCTTCTACCAA
This sequence comes from Simpsonichthys santanae, assembly GCA_031762415.1. Taxonomy (NCBI): domain Eukaryota; kingdom Metazoa; phylum Chordata; class Actinopteri; order Cyprinodontiformes; family Rivulidae; genus Simpsonichthys; species Simpsonichthys santanae. Next base: position 2,269,386 of record JARVLU010000002.1, on the reverse strand, counting down.
TATACCCACTGTCCCCTCTGGACATGTCCAAACCATCTCAGTGTGTCCTCTCTAACTTTACCTCCAAGTTGTTCAACATGTGCTGTACCTCTGATGATCTCATTCCTGATCTTCTCCATCCTTGTCTCTCCTAAGAAGAACCT
>JARVLU010000002.1:2229259-2243813 GCA_031762415.1 Simpsonichthys santanae | reverse complement strand
CAAAAAAAAAAAAATAACAGCCATTTTAGTTTGTCTGCTCCGACTGTATCGATTACACACACTTCTCCATTAAAGATCATTTGAATTGATCTCCACCAAATTCAGTGCTTTGCCTTATTTCAGCTGATTTAGTTCCTCCAGTGTTCGGTCGTAGTGATTTAAAATCACGGGGTGCCGGAGTCACAATAACTCATCTGGTGATTTGTCCTTTCCTTCCCCTCCAGATGGCGGGCACCAAGCTGCCAGCGAGGCGCTGCATGAGGTCAGTAAGTCGTTCCTGCTTACTTACACTCAAATCACTTTTCTCTGCAGAGACGTTTTATATTTAACGAAGTGGAAAAAGCCCCCTCTGATGCTCCGAGGGGTTAAATATGAACCACACACCCATCTAAACCTTAATTGACTGATACAACTCAAGTTTTTCATCCAGCAGCAAATACAAATGAAGAGGAGACTCTGTCAGGGGGTTTGAACATCGTGCAGGTCTTTATGTTTTCAGTGAATAAATAAAAAGTCATTTATTTACAACTATCTTTATGACTATTTAAGATAGTCATAGTCAGTTCAGGTTATTGCTACAAAACGGTGCTGTAAAGCTCATTGGAGCTAGTTAATATTAATGTTTAACATTGGGGGGGTTGGTTTGTCAATTCAACAAAAGCGACAGAGCGTAAGGAGTTCTCTCGCCCGTAGCTGCGTCAAAAACAGTAAAGTTGGCGTCTAAACACAGAAAAAGAGCCTTGCCCACGAGGAAGCTAAACGTCGGTGACCCTGATGCTCTAATGTTTGGAAAACTCACACCAGGATCTTCGTCTCAGAGAAAAAGAAACTACATCAAGCTTGTAAAAAAAAAAGTTTTCTTCATTTTAGCTCAAATAAACTGACGTTGTCAAAAGAAAAAGTCAAAATGTGTAAAAGTGAACTTTTGACTCTTTTAGTTAATTTTAAATTTGTATGAGGTAAAAGTAACAGTTTGTATTTTCTGAAGAAGGGTTCTGTGGAAGTGTTACGATCATAAATATCTTACCTGCTGTAGATAGCTGTATGAAAGGCCTCAGTTGTTGAATTCTAACCGGATTAATAAGATCGCAGCTCGTCCAAATGGCACGGGAGTAAAGTGGATTGCTTTTAACGTCCTCAGCTCCTGCAGGAAGAGTCCCAGGCTGCACCAGAACGCTACAGCTTGCTGCTGCTGCAAGTCACGCTTGCAGATTACCACTGAACTTGAAGCACGTCACCATTTACAGCAGCATCTATAACATTACAATATCGAGAGAAACATCTTTTTGATGTCCGTCATTTCAGAAAGTGAAACTCCTGCGTTACATAGATCCATCACACGTAGAGTAAACACGAACATTTACTTTAGTAAAAAGAGGGCGTTGGACCACTGAGCCACAGTCCAGTTCTTTGTGTCCTCAGCAGGTAAGACACTTCTAAGGTCTCTGGTTCAGGAGCGGCTGGACTTGAGGTACGAGACGTTTCATGTCCAGGAGTTAATCAGCTGATCAGGCTGTGACACCAGGACTTCACGATATTCTCATTTTCTAATCTACATGAGTTTCACTTTATGAAACGACTGACAAAACAATTGGACTTTTTCACGATATTCTAATTTTTACAGATGCACCTGCATAATGAAACTGACAGTGATTGACAGACTAGCCATTAGCTCGTCAGTCCGGTCAAAGTATAACTGTGTCTAAACCAGATGTTAGTTTAAAAAGAACAACTTTTAAAATAAAGATTGATTTATAAAAAGCAGCAATTTGAGACTTAAGGAACTTTAAATTAAACATCTTATGCAAAACTTAAAAAACAAAACATTTGTATGTCGTCGTTTCCAGATCTAGACTGAACCTTAAAGACTTAGAAACACAAATGTGTTTTTTTAGCATAGTTCTGCTAACATGTTGTCACAAGAGTCACTTTACAGAATATGTCTTATAATATTCCTAAAGGGTTTTGGAAAGACTTGTTTTATAAAGCATGCTGACAATACAATAAGAATAAGCTCTGCTAGATTATCTGTCATAAAGAAAATGTCTTTTCCAAACCTCTATGCTTTAAATGTCTTGATTTGGCCCTTTGGGGAAAAAAACTGTTGCCCACCTCTGGTCTAAACCAAGTTTGTTCAAAAAGACATTTATTACAAGTAAATATTTGGTAACCTTCCAGAAAACCCCACTTTAGATAAACATGAACCACTGAACTCTTCTGAACGTGTTCGTCTTCTTTCTACTCAACGTGTTGTTTATTGTTGCTCCACTAAATCTGGACTGACCTGCGTTGGAGCCGTGTTTATGATCCAAACACTTGGCTGGTGCCAAGTGTGGCGCAGACACCTGTTATTGTCCACCTGACAAGGGTCTTGCTCCTCTGTCAACTTCAATTTGACCTCAACGTGTCCTCCCACAAACGTTACATCAAAACAACTCGGCACCGTGATGTGTGCTTTACTTTTATTGGTGTTTCGAGTTACCATGATGACGTAATTTGCCAACAAGTACTCCATTTTTCTCTGAAAAACACTGACAGAACTCTTACAGCCTCTAACTGCCACAGTGAGGTCACATGACCTAGAACGGAGGTCTCTGAACAAAACACTGATTAACTTTTGGAGCCATTTTGCTTCAAGATGGCTGCCACAGCTACCTCAGAAAACACAAAACTGACTATAACTCAGTCATTCTTTGAGATATTGAGCTGGAATTTGGTGTAGTTTAGAAGAGAGTGAATTGTTGGAGACTGCCTAGAAATGAAGCCAATTAATTCAAATCCAAAATCCAAGATGGCCGCCTTGGCTAAAATGGAAAAATATAACTTTGCTATTTTAACAGATATTGAGCTGAAATTTGGTGTGGTGGTACCTGACAGTGATGCTCAACACATTCTGAAATCAAATCTAAAAATATTGTCTAATCAAAAGTCACCGTCAAAGTCTCTCCAGGAACTTTCTAGTTTTTAAGTCAAGTCATCTTTATTTATAGAGCACAGTTAAAACAGATAAACTGCTCATGGCTGTCATTAGAAGTGTTTTCTTTGTAGCTCCTTTAGAGAGCGTCTGAAAGGTTACAACCAAGATGTCTGAACTGGAATCAGTTCTCTAGGAATATTATTGTTTCCCGCCTCAGGATCTCTAATAGCATGAAGTTTGGCATTACTGTCATCGTGTTAGAGAAGGATGAAGGATGATGCGTTGTTAGAGCAGAGGATGAAACCTGCCTTGTATCTTCTCTTTCAAAGAACTTCTTATTGCAGATTTATTGCAGAGCTTTTGATATCTCCAGAAGCGCCAGTGATGAAATTACTTCTTATGCATTTTGCAAAACTGTCTCACTGTATCTCTTCTGGCCAGAGGGAAAAATCTATTACCAGCCCACCCACAGCCCTGTTAGATGAATGGCTGTGTCTCGCTGTCGGTATGTGTGACCAAACATGTTCTTTTGGAGCTAATCTTTCCTCTTCTGTTTGGTTCATAACAGAAAGACGCAGAGGGAAAGGACAGAACTGTGTTTGACATACCCATCTTCACAGAGGAGTTCCTCAACCACAGCAAAGGTAAAGAGTGGGAGCATTACAAGCATCTTTTTCCCCACTTCATTTTGTCTGTTTTGTCTTCTTCCTCTGAAGAACGGCCATGTTGTGCACCACTAGAGTGGCTTCACAGTACACTAAACTGATTACAGTAACACCCTCCAACATTCAGATGCAAAAAGACGAACTGCTGTGTCAAGTTGGATTGAGTTTACTCTAATATGTCCGCTTTTCTTTGTCAGCACGAGAAGCCGAGATGCGGCAGTTGCGTAAGACCAACATGGAGTACGAGGAGCGAAACGCCGCCCTGCAGAAACACGTGGAGAGCATGCGTGGAGCCGTGGAACGGTTGGAAGGTGACGTGATGCAAGAGAGGGAACGTAACGTCCTCCTCCACCAGCACTTAGAGACCCTGCGTCAGGCGCTCGCCTCCAGTTTCTCCTCCGTGCCTCTGCCGGGTAAGACCAGCCTCAATCTGGATCAAATTGTTCTGTAGGATTATAGATGTGTGCATAAAGGTAATTCAGTGGGGTGTAACGATATACAGATGTCACGGTTCAATAAGAACAATACATAGAGTTAATTCCAGCAATCGTCCAAGAAGCTAGAACAGAGAAACTCCACCTCTCCACCAATTCATCAGTGGAACCTGGAACTTTTCCACACTGTGGATTTTAAAGAAAAAGCTAGTGTCTCACTAACCTTCCACTCCTACAGTGATTCTGCTGAATCGCAGTTTGTCAACGGGCGTATAAAACGCCGTGTGGCACTCTTGTTACAGTCTCAGTCAGGTTTGAGCAGTGTCTTTGTAAAAACTAGAACGTTCCTGGAGAAACTTTGACGGGGACTGCCACGTGGCGGCCATTTGAAACCTTAGATGACAAAAATGTCCACGTTTTGATTTATAACACGTGGATCTTAAAGATGTGGTGGTAGGAAGAGTTTGTTCGATGACTGACTGAGCTTTGTTCATGGAGCTCTCCCCTCCAGGTCATGTGACCTCACTGTGTCATTTAGAGGCTGTGAAGAGTTCTGTCAATGATTTTCAATGAGAAAAATAGCATCTTTGTTTGCACATTACGTTGCCAAGCTAACTTGAAACTTGCTGGGCAATTAATTGTCTCAGAAATTATTGTGATAAACTATAATATTGTTTGAAATTTAACAATTTAACAATAATTGTCAAATTTTAGAAGAAATGTCTAGTTGTTTGGGGTGTAGTACCTTTTTTGACCACCTGATGGCAGTATAAGACTGAACCAAAGGATGGATAGATGACCAGCATCTCTGAGAAATGGGAGGGGAGGGCCCTTGACGTGACATGGGCTGACATGGCGAACGCTCGCTGTGGTTTGAGCTCTTTTTAGCACATGTCAGCAGCTAGGTACATGTGTATGATTTCATCTACTGGAGTACATCTTTGAAACAGATGGGTTTGGAATAGTTTTTAATAATTATTTATCACCGGTGTCATCTGGGAGCTCCTGTTCAAAATACAGCTCAAAGATGATGCATTAATACAGCAGACAAACTCCATTGTGTGTTTCCTCTCTTAGTTGAACAGGAACCAGTTCCAGGCTGCGTTGTTTGTCGTGTTAGGAAAGTGTTTGTGCCTCTACAGAATCAGTTTACACCAACAGCTATTTCGTGATTTTCTTCCACACCTGTTAGTTGTTTTTTTCCTCACAATAGAAGCCCAGACTCTGCAAACAGCATAAATTGATATAACAGTTCTGGAATTCTATCATGAGAACTTCACAGTAAGAGAAGATTGCTGAAGCCCTTCAGGTCCTGCCTCGAAGAAGCTTTCTGCAGTTTGTGTTGAGGAGAATGTGTGACGTGTTTGTTTCTGACTTTACACAAACACAAGCTTTACCTTTTTTTTTCCACTTGTTATGCCATTTTTGTAGATTAAATTTAAATTTTAGAAAACAGAACCTGCTCCAGTTGTTCTCACAATTTATTATGTTCTTCTTGTATTCTCAAAAAGCACAAATCCTTCAAATCTCCAAAACTTTATTGGCTTTGCGTTATTTTGTTGGGGGGCACTGTGGTGTAGTGGCAGGGTAGACGACTTAGGACCAGAAAGTCACAGGTTCAACTTCCTGCCTGTTGTCCCCTGTCATGGAGTGAAGAAAGGGAATTAGAAATACCATCCATCATTTCATGTTGTGAGCATGATGCCTCGAAAAATTAGTGAGGTACTGACTTCCATTTTGACGCGTGGCTACATCTAGGAGCAAGAAAGGTCACCCTCAAAAATTGGGTTGCCATGTCAAAATATAAGATTGTCACCTTACAAACCATGCTTTCTATTATTTAAGCTTAAAAGTATAGTTTTTCCAAATGACTGGGGTGGCCCAAGATCAATCTATGGTGGGCAAGGCCACCATTGGCCACCCCCTGACTCCACCATTGCACCTGATTGTGGATAAAATTGCTCCTTCCACGTGCAGGAGGAAGCAATCTTGTGAGATCTTGCAGCTATCTAGTTATCTTGGTGTCCAAAAACTTCTTTAAAAAGTCTTCAGTTAATCCAAAATGCTGCTGCCAGAGTCTTAACTGGAGTTACTGGGAGAGATCGTATGAGATAAAACTGTATTGATCCCGCAGGAAATTGTTATGCCAGAGTTTCAATACAAAGGAACATACACAAGGAGTCACACAAGATATAAAAAAAATAACAGAGAATATGAAAATACCAACAATTAAGATCTAAAACCAATGCAGACAGAAACATTAAAGTGTTTATTGTAGTGCAGGATTAATGTTAATGTCCTGTGTGCAGAAAGGGGGAGGAGTTAAAAAGTTTGAAGGACTTCCTGTGTTCTTCTGTGGAGCACCTCGGTGGTCTCAGTCCACGACTGAAGGTGCTGCGGAGTCTAGGGTGTCATGCAGGGGGGTGACGTGTTGTTCAGGATCTGGAGCAGGTTCCTCAGGATCCTCTGCTCAGACACCTCTGTCGGAGACTGCAGGTCCACTCCCAGAACTGAACCAGCTCTCCTGATGAGTTTATTGAGTCTGTTGGCATCAGCTTTCTTCACCTGCTGCCCCATCACACCACAGTGCTCCACACAGTTTGGATAGTTTTCTGAACATGCACCGTGTAACCTTCGAGACAAGCGTATTCGTAAACTGATGCACAGATTGTCCTCATTTCCTGTCTTGTAGGCAGTGGAGAGACCCCCACCCTTGAAACCATCGACTCTTATATGAAAAAACTGCACAGCATCATCGTCGGTAACCCCCAGGATCACGAGCATCTCATCAGCACTGTGAGGGACGTGGTCAACCGCTTGGACAGGTAACACCTTCCTCTTTGAATATGTAACTACTGTATTTTTTGGCCTATAAGTTGCATTTTTATGCATAATTTGCACGCCCTGTGACTTATACACTGAAGCAATGTATTTATGGATTTTTCCCATATTTATAAACCAATTTTTGGCTGAGGTATGACCGTTTTCATGCACTCTGACTGAAAACATTGAACACTACCATTTTCAGCCGCTAGATGGCACCAGAGTATATGGCATGTCATTGTGTCATGTAATATGTAAAAGTGGCTATTATTGACACAATGGGCTTGCCATAGACTGTCACCTTCATCCAGCTCGCCTGGAGCAACCATCAAACCAGCTGCATTTCTCTGTGCTGTCCCAGTGCAATGCAGCTGATTTGACCATTGAAGTGCATTTATAACGTAAAAGTTCACACATTTACTAAAAAGTCGAGCAAACAAACAGTTGTTTTTAGGTGGTTATCTTGTTAAATTTTGAAGAAATGCACAGCGACTCGTCCCTCTGTGCGTTCCCGCAGCTGCGAATCGGCTTTTGAACTGCAGCTGATTTGACGTCAAACTGCATTTATTAAGGAAAAGTTACACTGAAACACCTTTACTGTAATTTCGAGCAAACAAATAATTATTTTTACGTTTTAATCTTGTTAAATTCTTGCTAGAATCCTCTCGTGCACGCTCCTGCGGCTAACATTTGGCAGCCAGTTCATTTTTGGCACAGCACCAGCCCACATGTCTGGGTTGTCAGCGGTGACGCATAATAGATGCGACATATACGGCAAAGCAACGCATTTATGTATTTTTCCACTTCATTAGACATATTTGGACAGATGTGACTTATAGGGCGGTGAGACATTTACACCAGAATATACGGTAGTTTGTAAAGGTTTCTGTCTTCAGTAAAGTTCAGATAAATTCAGCCGGTTTTTTTGTTGTTGTTGTTTTGTTTAGGTAATCGGATCAAATTCAATGGATTTGATGAATCTGGATTCCCGGCTTGGCCGAAGTTCTGCCTGGTCCACGGCTCTCGCTCCTGAATGTTGGGTCTTATCAACTTATCGTCCCCACTGAGTCAAAGACCTTCCTCGCTCTGCTCTGATCACGTCAGTGGATTTGCTGTAGCGTCACATATTTATTATTTTCACACCAAGATGTTGGAGCTGTAAAAATCATATTAAAACATATTTTGTGTTGTTTCATCCTCGCCGCTCATTTAGAGCTGGAACGTCCAGCAGCTTCCACTACCTTCAAACATCTGTCAGCACATCTGTATTTAATATGACCAAGATATATTGACTGTTTTTAATTGTTCTGTTGAAACAAAAGAAAAACACTCGTGCCATTATTTGTTTCCATGTAAAGTGTTTGTATTTCTAATAAATGTGTTTACATTTCACTGGGGAGTTTATTTAAACTGAAACTAAAGTTAGACATAAAATAATCAAAACTGTAGATTTCTTGTTTTGTGCAGCTCAGACCACACCTCAGTGACAAACAATCATATTAATAAAAAATATTATTGATTAAAAATGTAATGTTCACATCTCAGACCCACAACTTCATGCTTTGTGTAAAACAGTTTGTATATTCCCTTTGAGATAATCTTATGTTTGTTTTAGGAAATAAATAATTTAATGAAACGACACATCTCAGCATATGAGAGCAAAACACCTCCTGCAGAAAACAAATGCCAACGTGTGAAACCATCCCTGCCCTCTGTAATATTTTACTAACACTGCTGTGCTTCATGAACGGCCTGGCATTACCCTGAAAATACACTGAACCAAAGTATAAATACAAAACTTTTTGTAATTTCTCCCATTTGTCCTGAGCTGAGCTCAAAGATCCAACACTTTGTGTACGTTAAGAGACTTTTTTTAATCAAATGTTCTTCAGAATTAGAATAAATCTGTTAGTGAGCGCTTCTCCTTTAAACAAGACAAAATATTATACAGTACATGGTTATTTATTTATTGAGGAAAATGATTCTATTACATATTTATAAAAGGATGTGAACCTCTGGGATTATTATTAATTTGAAGGTGGAATTAGTCAGGTGTTTTCAATCGATGATGATGATCAGGTGCGAGTGGACACCCTGTTTCATTTAAAGAACAGGATCAAAGTCTTCACAACATGTTGATGGAACAAAAGAGTTTTCTGAGGAGCTCAGAACAAGAGTTGTTGATGCTCATCAGGCTGGAGAAGGTCACAAAACATCTGCAAAGAGTTTGGACTCCACCAATCCACAGTCAGACAGACTGTGTACGAATGGAGAACATTCAAGACCTTTGTTCCCTCCCCAGGAGTGGTGGACCAGCAAAGATCACTCCAAGGTGTGGAATAGTGGGTGAGGTCACACGGGACTCCAGGGTAACTTCTAACAACTGAAGGTCTCACATTAAGTTCATGAATCCACCATCAGGAGAACTCTGAACAACTATGTGCATGGCAGGGTTGAAGGAGAACCAGTGCTCTCCAACAAGAACATGGCTGCTCATCTGCAGTTTGATAAAGATCATGTGGACAAGCCAGAAGACTGTTGGACTGTTCTTGCCATCATTGATGGAACAATGGATTCTGAGTGATATCGGATAGTTCTAAAGGAAAATGTCAGAACATCTGTCCATGAGCAGAATCTGAAGAGAAGGTGGGTCATGCAGCGACACGATGACCCTCGGCACACAAGATGTTCTACCAGAGAATGCTCAAGAAGACTGAAGTTCATGTTGTGGAACAGCCAAGTCAAAGTCCTGACCTTCATCCAATACAGATGTTGTGGAAAGACCTGAAGCTGCAGTTAATGTGATATAATCTTTTAGTCTCATTTGTTTAACTGGGTTCTTTTTATCTACTTTTAGGACTTGTGTGAAAATGTGAAGATGTTTTAGATCATATTGGTGCAGAAATATAGAAAATGATAGTTCACAAACTTTCAAGCACCACTGTGAATATTCTACGATGTAAAAGATGATGCTCATCTCAGAGTTCATGAACATTATTTCCAGTCTTGCGTGGAGAGAAGTGCAGCGTGATCCTTGACCCACCTCGAACAATCGTTTAAACTTTTCTTACGTCTTCCTGTGACTTGATCTTTGGGACCATGGCTGGAAACACAGTGGAAGTGGAGCTTCTCGTCATCTGGTGCATTAATCCGTGAGACTCTTCCCCACCACAGTGTTTACTTCTGAACCCATCGTCTCCCAGATGTGCTCTGCAGAGTGCGGTGAGTCTCAAAGCTCATTCATTGTATAAAAAGCTTAAACATACATTTTTTTGTTGTTGTTGGCTTGAAGCAGAGAAATCAACAAATGTAGAATAAATAAATCTGAATAGAAATTGTGTCATTGTTCTTTAAAGTTATGTTAACCCCTCACGTTCAGGTGCAAAATATTTTGTTTTCTTTTAGTAAATCGTTTGATGCACGTCAGAATCGATAGATTTGGGACGTCTTTTTCCTTCTTTGCCACCCAACCAACATTTTCTCCAAACAAAGCGATGCACAGAAGACGACCGGCGCCTCCACCTCCTCCGAGGGGCCGTGTCTGCATCGTTGGCCAGCCTCCTGTTGGACCGGGGGGTTGGCAGACCAACAGATCCTGGACCCGAGCAGGACAGAGTGACTCAGGACGGAGGATGAGTCAGGCTCTTGTGCTGAACTGGCACTCGGTATCGATGTTCTGAATGTTTTCTGGTTTTCAGGCTGCTGGGGTTAAATGAAGCCGCCTCATGTCCGGCAGCTGACTGTGATCCATCGGCCTTTGCTTTATTTATAGGCCGCTTGTGTTTTGCAGGACACAACTCCTGAAAAACTTCCTGATGAGCTGGGGTTGAGTTTTAAAGCGACAGTTCAGATGCTTTGATGTGGGCTTCAGTAGGTTTAGAACAATTCTGCCCTGTAGATGTTTGGTCCATTTAATGAAATGCTTTTAAAATCTGTCTGGAGCCACGAGCTAACGGCTAGCTCAAGTGAGACCAAAGTGAGTTGTTAACTCAAATCTGGCAACACAGTTTTATGAATCCGTTACATCTCTGTTGACCTCCTGACCCCTGGTGGAGTTGTGACTTTTATTTTTGAACCACATCTGTGACACGTGTTTACTGCTGCTGCACGATGTGGCTGTTTCATGTATGTCACATCTCACGCCATATGTCATGTATGTCAATACCTTCCCATCATAATTCATCATCTCAGTGTTAGTCACTACCTGTGCAACAACCTGTCACACAACCTGTGCAGTTTATGTTGGTTATATGCAATACAGTATTTATTGAAATACTTATTTGTACAAATACATTAATTGCATCGTTATATTCTACCATGTTCTATATTTATTTTGTGCTTTGTAAATATTGTATATTTTTTCACTTTTTGGTACTTTATTTTGCACTTTTGTTGCATGCTTTAGTTTTTCTTGTTTTATAGTGAGTCAGATCTTCTCATCCTGAACATTTCATTGTGTTAACCTGCAACTACTGACAAATAAACCAGCTTTAAATTTTTTGGCTGAAGAAGGAATTAATTACTCTGAGCACAGTAAAGGGGGGTGGGGGGGGTAACCGTCCTCCATTTGTCGATCCGCCCCCTCCCTTGGAAAATCCTTGTCCTCGATGCTTGGGAGCTAGGCAGCGAGGAGAAGAGGGGAACAATGCCTGGAATGTAAAAAAAAAAAAGACTTGAGTCATTCCCACATGTTAACTATTGCTTCAGCTCCTCTTGTTTTCACATTGTGATGCCTTCAGGTTCCTCTCGCAGAGTGCTGTTCAAGAGATGACAAAAAAAAAAAAAAACTTGTTGCATTCAAGTCTGATCAGTTTAATTTTCTCTCAGGGCCTGATGTGCAGCTGGAGATGATGTCCTTTGTCCGGCTCTTCTCATCCCTCAACAAAAGCATCATGTTGGTAAAGACTGCACTCAACACTTTTTTCAGTATTCATTACAGAAAGCCTCCCTCTGCGGGTCTTAACCGTGGACATGTTTACCTGCAGCTGAGTCAAGATGTCCTTCACAAGCAAACAACGATTCAAACAAACTGCATGGAATGAATTATGGTTTGAGGTGGGACGCAAACGTGCTCCATGAGCAGATTTGACTCGAGGAAAACCAAAAGAGCCAAAATATAAATGAAAATGACTGCATGACTAAAGACTATTTATTAAACTAAGTGGAAGGAACAGATTTATGACTCTGATAAACAAAATAAACTTAAACTAAGTGAAGCTCCAGGTATTCATTGAAGAGTTGTTCTGAATCTTTCACGCCAAAGTTTCAGACTAAATCTTATTTTGACAAATAATAGAGTTGAAACTTTTTGTTTTGTCAAATTTTGAAAGAAAATATGTTTCTGTTGGGGCTTGGAGAACGTGCACGACTCTCATCTACTACCACATCAAACTTATTTCATAAATCTTTTCAAATCAAAAAGTTATGTGTCTGAATCATGACTGGCTCTGGGTCACGTTGTACCCCATGTCACACTGAGGCCTACTCATTTTGTACCTACACATGCACTTATTATATAGCCATACCTTTTGTACCCAATCACGTGTCGTTTTATAACTTCAGATCCTCATCATTTTATGCATAAGTGGGTTTTTGTGTTGTATGTAACTCCAGTTAGATCTTTCAATATATGTGCAACTATTCTAAGTTTTTATTAGAAATTTTTGTTTTTCTGTATTTTCTTTGATAAATGAAACAGACACTAAATACACATCATTTAATACGAAAAGTCTATGTCACAGTCTGGATTAATTACTGTAAATGAGTGAAATCAGCAGAGTCATGATTTGTTGCCAACAATTAAAAGTTGTTTGTTTACATTCAAACATGGACGGGTACATTTCAAACGGTGTGACAGACGGTAAAATAATTCCCGGGAACAAACAGACGGTCAGTGGGAGGTTGCTGGAACCAGGACCAGGAACACTGAGTTGAAGTGAAAAGTTAAAACTCCTCTCTCTTTCTGAAATAAAATGACAATTAAAGGCTACAAGGACGAGAGACGACAGAGTCGTTTCGGGGGAGGAAATCAAGCGGTGGAGAGCGTTCAGGTAAAAGTTGGGGCTAAGATCAGCTGGAGCTGCGCCAAGATGTTCCGAACTCTGACATGAGAATCTCTGTATCACTTCCATCTTATGGTTTCGCTCGTAAATCAGCTGATTTTGAGTCCTCATAGCACAAACCAAACCTTCACATAGACAGCAGCCTGGTAACCCAGGATCCAGACCATTCCAAAAACAGGAAACCTGTTGTCATAAATCCAATTAGATGCAATTTCAGCATCCTCGGTCGATAGCAGAGATAGACACAACCACCCCCCAGAGATGTATCCAGCTGCATGCGTCTTGTTCGAGAGATGGGGGTTCTCCAGGACCCTGTCGCTTTGTTGGGAAAGAAAAGTAATTTATGTTGAAAGTCCAGTAGGTCGGATCCAAAACAGTAGTTTTCATTTTGGAAGATGTGTAAAAACAGGAGCTGCTTCGATACACAGAACAAAAAAAAAAAAAAAAAAAAAAAGCAGGAGGAGAACAGGGAGCGGGAATGGATGCGTCCGCCTCGTTAGAGAGCTGAAGAAAAAAAAAAAGTGCAGTTCTCAATTAGTAACATTAATTATAAAACAAAGTACAGCAAAAATTAAAGATTAATGGTACAAATCTTCCATTTTGCAGTTTATTTCAAATCTGACAACACAAAACTGATGTGGTTTAACATCTGGTGTGGAGGCGCCTTTTACATTTGATTTGTCAAAATGTCTCCTTTAAAATCGTTGCAGGCGTGATAAAAGTGCAACACGCACGTCTATCACGCCTGTTTTTATTGCTTTACAGTGTGAGGTAAGTTGTCGCCTCATAAATATTATATTTTATTAGGTCAGTCTCATTTTCCAGTTTCAGTTTGCTGTCCTGCCTGAAGTGCGCGTTCACGCGTCTCGCCGGACGCCCAGGCTCCCCGACGCGCTCGCTCCCGCGCCGCTCTGGAAGAAGAAGGAGCAGCAGGAGCCACGCAGAGACTCCGAGTCCCGCTCGAACCCCTGGACTGGATTTTCTCCTCGTTCCCGTCGAGGACGCGTTGTCGGAGCTGCAGTTTGTCGGATCACAGGCGCGTCCGCGTCGACGAGGAGGCGCCGTGCGGGGTAAGAAAAGTTCGTGCGGGCTTCCTTCCTCCTCTCGCCGCTAATTGAAAGTGTGTCCGCCACAAGTCTCGCCTGTTGGTGTCGGATGCCAGCTGAGGAGCGCCATGCTGGGCCGGAACCGAACCCTGGACCCAGAGCCGGAGGTGAAACCTGCTGGGGAGGTGGAGGAAAGACCCAACTGGTCTGTGTTTACCAAGTGGGCTCGGTTCTGACCCAGCAGGGGTCCAGCAGGGAGTTGTACTGGGAGTCACCATGTTGCTGGTTCATGTCCATGTTCGTTAAATGGCTCAAAGGGTCAAACAAGTCCAGTTAAAACGTCATCCCAGGTTAGTGATAATAATAATAACCATCATTTTATTTATTTATTTAATTTAAAAGTGCCTTTCAGGACACTGTGACCTGGTCTGCTCCTGAAGTCTCTTCTGGTGTTTGCTGTGAATCACAAAGACCAGTCAAAACTAATAACTGGGGACTAAAGCAGCTCCCAGTTATTATCCACCTGACGAGGCTCTTGCTCTTCTATCAACTTTAATGTGACCCGCAACATGTTGCCAAGCGCCCTGCCTATCCCCCCCCCCCACAA
>JARVLU010000002.1:2182878-2194066 GCA_031762415.1 Simpsonichthys santanae | reverse complement strand
CTTCCCTCCCTCCTTCCCTCCTTCCTTCCTTCCCTCCCTCCTTCCCTCCTTCCTTCCTTCCCTCCCTCCTTCCCTCCTTGTTTTCTTCCTTGCTTCCTTCCTTCCTTGCTTCCTTCCTTATTTTCTTTCTTCTATCCTTATTTCCTTCCTTGCTTCCCCTTTGCTTTCTTCCTTCCTTCCTTCCTTCCTTCCTTGCTTCCTTCCTTATTTTCTTTCTTCCTTGCTTCCTTCCTTCCTTCCTTGTTTCCTTCCTTGATTCCTTCCTGGCACAGATGTCTTTATTTTATTTATTTATTTATTTATTTATTTATTTATTGTACAACAGTTCAAGGTAAAGATGACAGCTGTGTAAAATCTTAAATAATAGACTTTGCATGATTTACTGTAAAAATTAGAAGCTTGAAGTTGTTTCATGACAACAAACTCCACTTTGGAAGAGGATCAACTCTGTAACGTCTGCGTGGACCCACGTCCAACGTGGATTTTGTTTTCCTCCAGTGTTTTTTCTAGAAGTTTAATCCAGTGCTCTCGGTGTAACGGTCAGTTTCACACATCGTTCGGTCTTTTTAATACTCCTGATAGTTGAAAAGCTAAAGCACACAGCAGTCCATTGCTGCACGAGGAAGAATGCCCAAACCCCGTCATGTTGCAACGTGATACACGACACCTGAAGCCTCAACGCTCGACCCATGGCTCTGTCCTGTTGCTGCACGTTTCTCACAAGCTCAGCTGTTTGAAGAATGCGAGGCTGCTGGAAGAGTTGGGATGTTTCTCAGCCGGCTGGCATGGATGCACAGACTGCAGCTACGCATGTCTGCTCAAAGCTTCTTACAAAAATGAATAAATATTGGAAACGTCTTGATTAAAGTTGGCAGGTAAATCAATCAATAATTGAAATTTGAAGTGTAGTGTCGTTTGCGTTAGGCAGTTTATTGAATCATGAAACCTAACAATTCTGTGCAGTTATAAAGAAATAGAAACATTTCCAAGACTAGGCCTGTCGGGATAAACAAGAAATCAATTAATTACATGATAAATGAAAATTATCAACCTCATTTTCATTTATCAGCTTTATCGTTTCGTCATGTGTCTCTTTCTACTGAAGACACTGGATGAGAAAAGGCTCAACTTCGGTGCTCCACTAACACCTCCCTTTCTCTTTTCTCTTTAAAATCCAGTTTAATTGTCCAAAATCACGTTTTTAGATCGGTAAAAGCAGCTAAGATGAGAAGCTAAGCTACGAGCTAAGCTAACAGGCCGACCTCGGGGGAAAAAACCTCCGTCTTGTCAAAACTCCAAAATTCACAGTTGAAACTCGTGCCTTTGTGTAAAAAGTTGTTTTTCTCTGCAAAATGAAGCTGAGAACTAGTTCACTGAATTTTTTTTTTATTAAAAGCTTTGTGTGAAAAATGCTAAAGAGCTGAAACCACACCAAGCGTCCACCATTTCTTATTAAATTTGACAGTACTTACTAAATATTGTCACATTACAAACAATATTATCATTTATCACAATAATTTATGAGGCAATTTATCGCCCAGCAAGATTTGTTATCGTGACAGGCCTACTTTAGAAAATTGTTCTAATTCTTTTTTAAACACAAACATATGACTTATTTTCAGGTAACTAAAAAAGTGAGTGCACCTGCTTCAGTTTACTGCAAGTAAGACACTTATTATTCATAATGATTTCACATGGAACCCACACAAAACTGAATATTAATAAAGCTTCACCTTTCATGTTAATTTAGACTAAAATAATGTGTTATTGGTGGATGGCGTTAGTCGTTTAGGTCGAGCTCGGAGTATGTGTCGAGAATCACTCTCAGCCATTACCACATCAACTAGTTCTACAGTTGTTAAACTGAGTTCTAGTCATTTTTTGATCAGCTATGGCGGCCATCTTGAATTGTGTTGGCTCCACAAGTTGTAGACAAACACCCGCTGATTATTTCCATCAAGTTTCTTCCTAATCTGTCCAGTGTTTCAGGAGATATTTTTCTAACAGACAGCTGACTTTAAAAAGTTGATGGCACATTTTAAATGTTTTTGTTCTTGTAGAGTCTTGTGAATTGAATTTCAAAGAGCTACTTTTGGTCTGACATGCTAAAAATAGAACCAAGCTTTAATATTCTGCAGGGAGTCTCTTTTCTCAGTGTTCTGATGAGTTTTCTGTGCATTAGAAACAGCTGATGCATTTTCCATCTTGCTGTCTTGTCATTAATATCTGCAACATTTACCACGAGGGCTGAAGTTTTCTGCTCTTTCTACAATAAAGAGTGTAACGTTCATGAGTCAGTGTTTGTTAGAAACAGATCAGCTTGATAAGATTCTTCCAGCTTTCAGATAAAGATTATTCAGTAATGCATTTCTTCAGCTTTTTATTTTTTTTAATACTGCACATTTTGCATTTTTGTTAGGATCAGCTAAATGAAAAACATGCAAAGCCTCAGGCGTGTTGGATGAATCAAAACTTTATTTAAAAGTAAAATCCCACACAGTTGGCGTGTACAGTAGATGTGCAGCGACGCCTCAGGGTATGCTGATGATGTTTCCTCTGCACTGACGTGCGCTTCACAAGAAAGCACAGCAGTTTTCCTTTTGCTACAGGGATTGTTTCTCACTTTGAACTGAAAACGTGCACACAGCGCTACTGACGTGTGACATCACACACATCTGAAATATCCTGTGGGTACATGTTTTTAGACAGTCTGGAGATCAGTGGAACCAGATGTTTTACTTACAGGACATTTCAATATAACTTTATATCAAACGATATGGCCCAAACTTTTATCATGATATATTTTTTAATTTCGGTCGATAACGATATAATTTGATATTGATAAAGCCTCAGATAAACTGTACAAACTGAACAAATAAATTAATGTTCACCTTTTATATTTAGTCTTCAAAGAAATTTGAAATCACCATCAAACATAAAACTCTCAACTTTGTCAATATTAATACAGTAGTTTTAACTTTAAACAACAACATAATCAAAACTAACGCAGGTGTTAGTAACGTAGATCATTTTAAAGAAAAAACTTAGCGTGCGTTGGAGCCTAGCCTAGCCTAGCCTAGCCTAGCCTGCTGCGGCTGACTCCTTCTGGACTCGAGCTCTGTGTGGTGCACGTCACCACGCGCTTAATGCAGTTGTGTCGCAGCTTTTTCTGTTTGGGTTGAAATGGCCGCCGGTTGATGCGGCCGCTTCAACCCAAAGAGAAAAATGTGTCAGTAAAACGTTGTAATCTTATCAAAATATCAAAAATTTGATTAAAACTCATATCACCTTTATTGAATAAAAGTATATCATGATATAAATCGATGTCAAATTATTGTCTAGCCTTATATCAAAGTAAGTTCATCAAAATGTTTATGGACTTCAAACATAAAACATTTTTTTGCTAATAAATCTTATAATCCGATATATAACGATGTGCATAACAGTATTTATCTAATATCACACTATTAATATTCTGCCACATGTACATTTTCATGACCATAAAGTTGAGGAAGTTGGGAATGAATTTAGGAACTGGAGGTAGTTCTCCATCCATTTTGTGCCATGCACCAGTCCCATGGCATGATGCTCCCACCGCCATACTTACCTTGGGACTGCCTGAAGGCAGCCACCTATTATCCACCTGAAAAGGGTCTTACTCTTCCTTCAACTTGAATGTGGCCTAAACCACAATCTGTACCTACACAAGTTTTATATGAAAACGCCCGGCTTGGCACCATCATGTGCTGTTACTTCTATTGGCATTGTGAGTTACCATGGCAACGTAATTAGCAAACAAATGTGCAATTTTTCTCATTTATAAACACTGACAGAACTCTTCACAGCCTCTGACACAGTGATGTCACATGACCTGGAGGGAAGAGGTCCCTAAATAAAACACTGATCAACTTTAGTAGCCATTTTGGTTCAAGATGGCTGCCCCAGCTGCCCCCGAGAACTCTAAATTGACCTAACTCTGTCATTCTTTGAGATCAAAAATGGCAGCCTTAGCTAAAAGGGGGAAAATACAATAACTCGGCTATTTTAAAAGCTATTGAGCTGAAATTTGGTGTGTTGGTAGCTGATAACAATCCCTGATAGATTCTGATTTAAAATCAAAAATCCAAGATGGCCACCTGATCTTAAAAAGAAAAATACTCTAAGTGAACCATTTGTAGAGATATTAAACTGAAATTTTGTATTGTGGAAGCTGAGAGCGAACTTCAACACGCAGTACTGTCAAATCAAACATTTAAAACGTCCACAACATGGAAGTCACCGTCAAAGTTTCTACAGGAACTTTCTATTTGTTCAAACAATGTGCATCACTTTGACACTCTAACCATGATATTAATTAAACTGACAGGTTTTCTTGTGGGTATATTCTGTAGGTACAGTATAAACACATTTTTCGAGCAGTTTTCTAATCGAGGCTCTAATTGCACGTGCACCATAGACATGTACCATCCTTCCACCAAACATGCAGCTTAATGTTGGAGGCAACAACTGGTTGAGACGTTCTTTGTCCTCACTCACGTTGTGATCCATTAAAATCCATGCAATCTGGTTCTTTGTCCCCTCCTTTAGTTCTTTGTTTTGGTGTTTAGCTGTCTCTCCCAGACAACCGTTAACAAGCTCTTATTATATGTTTGAGTCGAGCTGAAACCTCCAGAGACACTCGGCAATCAGCCCAGAGCAGGAAGCCAACATGAGCAGGCTGTGCAGGGACGTTGTTCTCTACATAACATCTCTTCCTTCTCATCCTTTCCTGTTCACGTCTTCCAGAGGTTGATCTAGGACCTGACTGTCTCAACATTTTGTTGCTCTCGCAGCTGTTGTTTTCCCACAAAGCACGGAGGGTGCACATCTACTGAACACAGCGTATGTGTAGAGGAGCATTGTCCTGCTAATGTTTAACAATGAGGCGTTTTGTACAGAATGAGCAATTTGGTACAAAAAGTGCAGCTGTTTATTTCCCAGATTGAGACATATTTATAATTTACTGTGTTCTGAATATACACATCACTGATGGCATCAAACTCTTCCCACCACCACATCTTTTAAAATACAAAAACATATTATAATCAAAACGCGGCATTTTTGTCTTCTAAATTTAAAAGTTGTCTCTTCCACATGGCAGGACCCATCAAAGTCTCTCCAGGAACTTTCTAGTTGCTGCTCATTTTATTTTCCAACTAGAACGTTAAAAATGGAAACAATATTCAAAATATGTGGACATTTCTTGAAGTAAATTTCTGTGCAAGGATGAATTTGAAGTTAAATATTAGTTTTGGCGATATGTTACTTTGAGTTGCCTTTAGTCACATCAGACATGCAAACTTTGACATTTCTATTTATGAGTTTAATTAATACGTGAACCTCAGCTCCAATGTGACATTAGGTCTGTTCCTGAAAACCAACACTGCTCCGACAGACAACAACACCTCAGGATATACATGTATGAGTGTTTAGGAGACATTTTCTTGACAGAATTTAAATTCTTGAGCTTTATATTATTTTCAAAAAAGTTCAAGACAAACTATATATTTTAATTAATTAATTAATTAATTAATTAATTAAGATTTATACAATTTTATTTTTATAAATTCTGTTTCCTTGTGAAACATGGTTCTTCGCTGTTTGTTTTGTGGTATGTCTTGCTGGTGAGTAATTGGACCAAAGTAGAACCGGTGCTCAGATCTGCATATTTTTTCAGTTCCATAATTCAACCTCTCATTTTATTCCTCTGTTCTGTTCCAACGTGCGCGCTCCTCTTCAGCCTCCTCATCTTCTCGGAGGGCAGCCAAACATAGTTACCCTGTTAGATAATGGTTTTTACCGGCCCTTCTCCATGCGCGCATGCTTAAACCACGAGTCAGAATTTGATGGTCCCTGATTGACATCGCTCTGGTTTTAATCACCCCTCAACACTTTTATGTTCTCTCCTCTGGTTAGACGATCACATTTCCATCTCCTCTGAATATTTTATGACACGACGCCTTCTTCTGGCTCAGAAATGTGTCAGAGCTCATCTGAAGTGTCTGTTTCTAAAATGTAGCTGCACTTTAAGCTCAAAGGGTCACTGGAAGTTCGTCTTTGTTCACTTCATGTTTTTTTTTTAAATTTACAAGTGCAGTGTGTTGGGTTTACCTTT
The DNA here is from genome assembly GCA_031762415.1 of Simpsonichthys santanae. Classification (NCBI taxonomy): domain Eukaryota; kingdom Metazoa; phylum Chordata; class Actinopteri; order Cyprinodontiformes; family Rivulidae; genus Simpsonichthys; species Simpsonichthys santanae. The sequence goes on along the minus strand of JARVLU010000002.1, from coordinate 2,187,912 downwards.
AAACTGGTGTCAAACATGTAATACATGATAAATGGGATACATTTTTCAGTCTCATCGGATGCTCTGTTTTTATCTGGACTATAAAAGCTCTGATATTAGCTGTTAGGGTCCACGTAGACCAGCAAGAGGCGCAGGAGATCGGCCAATATAAAGTTTCAAATTAATTTACAGAAACTCAAAATACTGTACTTGAAATCTGGGCCCATAAAAGAGGTCATCAGAATAAAATGTAACTAAAGTACCAATACTGTAACTAAAACACCAACTGACCCCTCCCACAATCAATATTCAATCTAATAATCAAAGACTTTCAACCTAATAAAGATGGATGGTGGTTGAATCAATTGTTTATCTTTTATTCTGAGCTGTTGCCGATCGTTGTTTTCTTCTCGCTCACGTCGCCGACTGTAACTTTACGATAGTTTGTGCTGTCAGAGAAATTCTAATGATTTCTAAAAGATGACGTAAGGCACTTTATAGTCTAAATAGACTTATTTGGCAACCTGACGTCTGCTGTTGCAGGAAACCCATGAAACAGCATCGAGATGATTGAAAATACTGTACACACTTTTTTTCTGGAGATTTTTAATCCATGTCTGTTGATTGTCCACTGGAAAGCAACCAGTTGATTTGTCTGCTGCATATGTCGACCCCTGTGTGTGCGTGCGTACATGCATGCGTGAGTGTGTGTTAACCGTTCACCTTGATCATTTGAGGAAACTATGCTGTTTAGTTTTTATATTGCTTAAAAGTATTGTTTCCTTAAATGATGGGAGTGGCTCTTTTGGTGGCTGAAGAATAATGTATGGGGCGAAGGCCACCATTGGCCACCCCCTGGCCCCTGCATTGCACCAGGTGATGGATGGCGTTGCTCCCTGCACTCGTCAGGATCCGTCACTCCGTGCTGCCTCGGACACCCGCACACTGTTTCTCGTTCCCTCTTGAATGTCTCTAAACGTTCAGTCTTGTGTTCGTTCCCTGTTCTCTCCAAACCTTCACGTCTGAACTCCTTCAGCGACGGGAGACGTCTGCCCACCTCTTGTTTTTATGAATTTTCAGGATTTGAACCCCTCGTTAGTTCCACCTCCGTCGACTTCAAAGCTCAGATGTTGTGCAGAAACACAAACAGCACTTTGCTGTTCGCTCTGTCACTGCGCCCCCGACGCAGAAGCCCTGTCAGACGCTTTGATCCTGTTAATAATTGTAATAATGTCGTGGTGCGCAGCTGAAGGAGGGCAGCAGGGCAGATGAAAGAGAGGACAGGACCACTTGGACTGTTGCTCGTCCTTTCTGACACTTGATGATCTGAACACACAGTTTTCTTCTTTAATGAAGCTGCTGCCACGGTTCAACGTTAAGTTTTACAAGTAATGTAATTTTAATGAATTTTAAATGACTTTGGCTGGAGGCAAGAAAAAGTTGTTCCACCCCCACCCCCATTTGGGATGGGGATAGATTTCAGTGAATTTTTCTGTTTTATTAAAGTCGCTGGAATCACGTTTCTTTCTTTGTTGCGTTTCTCTCTCAGGGGCTGTGAGTTCAGTGCTGATGCTTACGTCTTTATTCAGAGCCTGAACTATAATTCTGTGTGTAGCGAATATCTCAGATGTTTAAATTTATTCAGAGCAGTTCAGAAACAATTTTATCATGACCTTACTTTTTTAATAATCCCATCGTAACATAGACCCAGTCTGTCTTTAATCTTCCTGGTTCTCACTGGTTGGAATTGTTGTTTTATTTGTTTGAATTGTTTAAAGGTTCATATTACGTGCTGGGTTGCCATATTTATTCCGTGCACATACAAAACCATAGGATCACTCCCAACAGCTTTTGGTATAAAGAAGAGGTTACAATCATGATGTGGATGTAAGGTGGCTGCTTTCAGGCAGTTAGTCCCCAACAAGGTCCATGTTTTCCTTCATTTTCTTCTTCTTGCTCTTAATGTTTTGGACGTTGATTATAATCTCTCGTGCATCATGAAGGTCTTTTGTCAAACACAGCTTCGCCTCTTCTTCACCTACTTTGGTTTCCACTAAAATCCCTTTAAAATAAACCCATATAACCATAAAGCTTGAGAATAAATTTGATTTACTTAGGTCAGAGGTAAATTACTAACGAGAACATAAAATGGATCAAGAGTCAAATCCTTCACTTCTCTTTCTGGAGATGATGCAAAAGGAGCTCATAAACGTGACAGATGTGTGATGTAGTCTTCCCAGCTGCTGAAAGGACAGTCGTTCGTGAAGGACAGGGCGATAGATGTTCCTGCCACTCCAGTTAGAAGACACGAAACACGAAGGAGTGACAAACGGTGGATGAGGCTGATGGAATAGAAAATGTGCAAACATCTGTGAGGGTGGTGATGGAAACCAGCTGTTGAGGACTCTGTGGTGTTGGTGTACGCGCAGATGACAGGAGTGTTGCTGCAACAAGGTTTTCCCCTGCATTCAAACACGAGGCCAACCATCACGGATGAAAGGCGGTGAACCTTAATGGCCCAGTTGGTCATGATGGTGACTAACCAACATTCTTCTCAGAAGATGTTTTACACTGAGTGCGGTACTTTTTGTAACGGTTGACTTGGTGAAGATTAAGTCACAGAAAATCCTGACTAGCTTTTATTATATTTTATCACGTCGTTTGTTGGTTTCTTGATAATTAATTGTTTAGATTTTAAACTGATAATGTTTCTGTTCTTGACGGGGTCGTGTGTGTGTTTCCAGCTGAGCTTCGTCAAACATCCTTAAAGGAAAACACGAGATCAACATGAACTCCACATGAAGAGATTAGATCAGTAACGTTTTTGTGGATTTATCTTTAATCTGATCCTTGAACTAGAGAAGCGTCAGTGACTGGAAGCCTACACTGATTTATTTATTTTTGTTAATCCATCCCTTGTTTCTGTCAACTGTCTCTTTTTGTTAAACAAGGTTCTTTTTGGCAACCGTTGAGGCCGATTCAAGCCCTCCCACTTCATTTCACTTTAATTCCACTGGTTTTCTTCTCTGACTCTTCTTCTCTCCACAGTACAGTCATTTTCACAGTTGTCCCCTCTTTGTCTTTAAAGTTCAGATCTTCTCGACAGCATCGTCAAACACCAAGCACGATTTGAATATTTCATTCACTGCATGACGTCGTAGTGTCTCGTAAAATGCCTACAGCATTTTGTGTTTCTTCACAAACCTTGACCTTGTGAGACCCTCGTACGTCCAGCACCCTGACTTTTCTGACAATGGACCCTGCTCCTGCTGTGCACATCTGTTTGGTCTAGATGTCAACACAGGCTCAGGTCCAAGCTCAGCCTAAACACATGATCTGACGTCCACCGTGACGTCTGCATTCACACCACCTTCTGGTCAGGCCTGCTTAAGGTAACTAGAAAGTTCCTGGAGAAACTTTGATGGGGACTGCCACGCTGCTGCCAGTTTAAAGTTTTCATTTGACAGGACTGTGTTGGGTTCGCTCTCAGCTCCCACTGTACCAAACTTCAGCTCAACATGGCAACAAATCAATGAGCTATTGTAATTTTTTTCTGTTAAACTTTGGTGGCCGTCTTGGATTTTTGATTTGGATTCAGTTTGTGATGGGGAACGTTCTCAGCTGGGACCACACCAGAGTCCAGCTCCATATCTCAAAGAACGACAGAGCTATAGTCAATTTTGTGTTTGCTGAGGTAGCTGTGGCAGCCATCTTGAATCAGGAGCCTGCCACATTGCGGCCAATTTAAATTTTTGATGGTTCTGTGTGTTGGGGGTCAGCACGGTGGTGCAGTTAGTAGAGCTGCTGCCTCTCAGAGTAGGTTGCCCCGGTTCAAATCCCGGTCCTGGAGCCTTTCTGGGTGGAGTTTGCATGTTCTCTCCGTGCATGCGTGGGTTTTCTCCGGGTGTTTCCTCCCACAGACCAAAAACATGTATGTTAGACTCATTGATAACTAAATTATCCCTAGGAGTGAGAGTGAGTGGTTGTTTGTGTCCCTGTGATGGACTGGAGACATGTCCAGGTGTCCCCCGCCTCTCACACAGTGACTGGTGGACATGGGCACCAGTGACCCCCGCGACCCGAAATGGAAGAAGCGGGTAAAGATAATGGCTGGCTGGCTGGCTGGATGGATGGATGGATGGATGGATGGATGGATGGATGGGTGTTGTGTTCGTTCTCAGCTACTACCACACCAAATTTCATCTGAATACCTCAAAGAATGATTGTTATAGTCAATTTTATGTTTGCTGAGGTAGCTGTGGCAGCCATCTTGAACCAAAATGGCTCCAAAAGTTGATCAGTGTTTTGTTCAGAGACCTCTCCCCTGTAGGTCATGTGACCTCCCTGTGTCAGTTAGAGGCTGTGAAGAGTTCTGTCAGTGTTTTTCAATGAAGGAAGTGGCGTCATTGACACCCAACCATGTTGCCATGGTAACTCGAAACACCAATAAAAGTAAGAGTTCACATCACGCTGCCGAGGAGGTCGTTTTGATTTAACATTTGTGGAGGGACACGTTGTGTTTCAGGCCACATTAAAGTTGATAAAGAGCAAGACCCTTTTCAGGTGGATGATATTCTGGATTGGTTTGGTTATTAAATTTAATGGAAGTGCCTCGTAGTGGCTGGTTTGTTTGAACGCTTCTCCTCAGCCTGTCAGAAGGAAGTGATGGTGGAGGCAGAGGTGGAAAATGGGCAAAGAGCTGTGGAAATACTGATGGTGTTTGTTTGGACTGGCTTGTTTGGGACATGCTCATGAGTCGCTCACGTTTTAGTGATTTCTGTGCTGATGGTTTTCTCTTAGGAGTTCCTGAACAAAGTGCTGAGAAGCAGCAGCTGGTAACCTTGAGACATGTCTGGTGGTTTAAAAATGTCCAAATAAGATAATGTTGTGTCTTTGCAGAACTTGGATCCAGATGATCCAGAGTTTTTCGTAGCTGAAATCTGAGCGTGTTTTACGCACGAAGCTGTCGCGTCAAACCAACGTGACTTTCAGGGGGTTTTCCTTCTATGACTCTGTTCAGTTTATTCTATTAAAGTTGGGGGGGGGGGGGGGGGG
>JARVLU010000002.1:2171682-2182209 GCA_031762415.1 Simpsonichthys santanae | reverse complement strand
AATGTGCGCTCATACTTTTAGTGGCATTTTGAGTTACCATGGTGACATAATTTGCAAACAAAGACGCCATTTTTATTAGTAATTTTTCATAAACTGGTTGCAAATCAAATATCCAAGATGGCCACCTGAGCTAACAAACGAAAAATATTGTAAGTCAGCCATTTTTAGAAATATTAAGCTGAAATGTGGTGAGTTGGTAGCTGAGAAAAATGTCCAATAAATAATGAACTTAAAAATTCAAGATGGCTGCCAAAGCTGCATTTAAATGGTTTTAACTCAGCTGTTTTTACACATAGAGCTGAAATTTGGCGAGGTTATAGCTGAGAGCGTTCCCCATCACATGCTGAATCCAAATCAAAAATCCAAGATGGCCACCATAACTTAAAAGACAAAAATGACTTTAACTCGTTGATATTTTGCCGTTTTGAGCTGAAATTCAGTTTGATGGAAGCGGAGAGCAAATCCAAACACACAGTACTGTCAAATGAAATTCTAAAATGGCCGCCACATGGCAGTCCCTGAGAAAGTTCCTCCAGGAGCTTTTTAGTTGACATTTCTTCTTTTGTTTAGTTGTAGTTTTGTTATAAAATTTAAAACTGTTAAAAAAAAATTTTTTTTGTATGTTTAAAAAAATATCCAAAGATTTATGACCCAAAATCAATAAAAAGACAGTGACAAAGAAATGGTACAGTTTGGCAATTAGTTGCTTAAAAGATTGGCTATTCTGGTAAGAATTGAAAGAAATTTATAGAAATATGAGCCTAACATTTAAAAGTGAATCTGTTTTTACAGCGTGCAGATGCAAAACTACCAGCTGAGTTAATGATTATCAGTGTTTGATACTTTTCCTCGTTCTTCCTGTGACTCTGTTCTGTGGTGTTTTGACTACCTCATCATAAACCACTCTGCTACTGGTTCCCTCCCTCCCTGTCGCTCCTAAGCTCCGCCTCCCACCATTCATGCACCTTCTTCACACCTACCAGGCTGTTTAATGTGGCTCACACCCTCATTCACCCTTCCAGGCACTGACCGGGTCCACGCCACATCTCCGTGCGTAGTCCTCCACAGTTGCGTTGCTGCCGCTTGCTCCTCACCTCCCTCCTCACGCTGGTCGCCGAAGCTTTGACGACTGTCGCCGTGCGTTCGGTACCGCTCGCTGTCTGGGCTCAGAGACACAGATGGACGGGATGATCACAGGGGACTTGAGAGATTTCAGGAGAAAACGGTGAGCACTGGTTCAGATTAGATGGAGCTGGAGAGAAGCAGAGAAGGTGTGTCTGCATCACTCCTGGAGACGGGACTGTTAGCACCGACGTGACGCCGTCTCATTTAACTGAACGTGTGGCCGTGCACAAGCTGGCTCACATTTTCATGAAGCTCTTCACACACAAGCAGTCAGAGCTTTTGTTCTTGAAAGTTTCTCAGTTTCGCTCAGTGATGATAGACTTTATTGCTCAAAATGAGTTGCATGCTTCAATGTTTGAAGTTATTTTGCCCTTTTTGGACTCAGACTGAAATTTAATTTCCTACTCAGTGATTTAATTCAACACCCTTTCTGTCTGTTGTCATGTTGTTAATGGAGTACTTTGTTCAGTTTAAAAGTTTTGCAAGTTTTATTTATTTTTATTTTTATTACAAAACTCATGGATATTTAAACTGAGCTTATAAACCATTAAAGTACCACACACAAAAAAAAAAACAAAGATAAGGTAAACCAGTCATTCACCTACCATTATACAAGTGGGACACCCCGCCCTGCCCCATCAACAGAACTGAGAGCCCCGCCTACCGACCCCCAGCAGCAGTGTAGACCCGCCTACCGACCCCCAGCAGCAGTGTAGAGCTCGTCATTCCCCGATCTGTTACGGAAGCCGATCCGTATGTTGCTCATTTACGACGTTCAATATGCTAGATTAAAGAAAATGTACTGGTATAATTCTGTTTATGAATAAGAACTGTCTTAATTTACTTAGAGAAGTATTTGCTCTATCTCCGCCAACTTTCATGTTGCTAATTTACGCCACTCGTACTTCCGTAAAAATCGTTGATGTATTTACGTCATGGTTAAAAATGATATGCAGCTTCACCACTGAGCGGCGCTGTTTCACGTGGAAATGATTAAAACTGTATCTTGCAGGGTTTTTCTCATTCAGTCCAGGCTGGGGGTCAGGTCTAATGCATCACAGATCATCTTGACCAGTGATTTGTAACAGAAACACGACGATCTGTGCAACCTGAAAGTGCACTGCGGATTGTGCACTGCGGATCGTGCTTCTCTAACAGATAGGGGAATGACAGCGCTAAATACAGATATAGACCCTCCTCCACCCATGGATAAAAATCAGCAGCGATGTAGCGCTAAGCTAGCAGGCGGGCAACAGACGTTATTCCTTTCCGTCCTCATCCCCCCTGACAAAAAATAAATACGACAAGCGTCCCGCCAATGGAACTGATCCAGCGACGACACTTTAACTACACACTAAGAATGTAGAATAGATATTAGGGGTTTTGTGACTGCCTCCATGGTTTTCCCCCCAACATGAAAAAGCTGCGCTGTGTTTGGAGCGCTGTCATCATGATGAGGTGGTTTGTAGTTTAAGTTCTTGTTTTCCATTAAGTTGGCCCTTGTTTTGGTTATTCGTGGGGCAGTAGCAGTGGATTAAATATGTTTAGTGTTAGAAGAAGAATCAGCAAACCATCTTTTTCGTACTGAACAAAGTCTGGCTGCTGATGAAGCGAGAGTTTCTGCCACTGTTCTAAAATCTAAACCTTTTACTGCGTCCTAAAAATAATCCAGGCACACGCAGGCTCAAGTGTTGATTGGCACGGCGTCATACCTTTTTTTAAGATGCAAAGGTTTTGTTTCACCTCTGAGTGAGAACTGAGGGCTGATTAATACAAAACGTTCTGCTTGAAGACGGCCTCTTATTGTTATCCACCTGAAAAGGGTCTTATTCTTCTACCAACTTTAATGTGACCTGAACTGTAACGTGTTCCCCACAGTTGTTTTATCAAAACGACCGGCTCGGCACCGTGATGTGTGCAATTTCTTTTATTGGCATTTCCAATTATCATGGCGACATAATTTTCCAACAAAGGTGCTATTTTTCTCATTGAAAAACCCGGACAACTCTTCACAGCCTCTGACACAGTGAGGTCACATGACCTGGAGGCGAGAGCCCCATGAACAAAACTCAGTAAGTCAAACTCTTCCTACCACCACATCTTTTAAGATGCACGTATTATACATGTATATCAAAATGACGGCACTTTTATCATCTAAATGATAAAATTCAGACTCATGTTTGTGCTGCTCTTCATCGTATTGTTTGTTTTTATGCTGTTAGTGCTTAACATATGTTTAGCTGATGTTTTTCTATCTTGGATCTTATTACTGTTTTTCTTTTACATTATATTGTTGGATGTAACTGGGACCCTGTGTCCATAATGTCATTCCACCACATGTACCACATGTGGTGGAATGACAAAAAATCTCTGTACAGTATCTGTAAAATGTCGAACATGTGGCCATCAAAGTTTCTTCAGGAACTTTCTAGGAATTATTGAACTATTTAAAAAAAAAATCAATTTATAATTTTTAGCATCAGTTTTTGAAGCTTTGCTACTAAACTTTGAGCAAATGCATATTTTTAATGTATATATCAACAGTTGAACTTTTTATGGTGAAATTAGACTTAAAATAATGATGCACAAGTCCAAAGAATAATAAATATAATAATAAATAAATAAATAATAATAATAATAAATAATAATAATAAATAATAATAATAAAACTCTGGCTGCTTAATAAGTTTAGAGTTTTAAAAAAGGTTTAATTTCTTTGGCTTCCCTCTACCATTGCACAATTTGACTCATCCACTGGAACACTGACGCAAAAATGTAAACTAGAATGTTCCTGCAGAAAGTTTGACGGGGACCGCCACGTGGCGGCCATTTTCAAATTTACATGACAAATAGGCGTTTGTTTTATATGATGTGCATCTTAAAAGATGTGTTTGCAGGAAGAGTTTGTTCGATGACTTACTGGGTTTTGTTCATGGAGCTCTCCCCTCCAGGTCATGTGACCTCACTGTGTCAGAGGCCGTGAAGAGTTCTGTCAGGGTTTCTCAATGGAAAAAAAAATGGCATCAAATTACGTCGCCATGGTAACTGGAAATGCCAGTTAATGGCGCACATTGCGGCGCCGAGCTGGTCGTTTTGATATAACATGCACGTTGCAGTCCGGGCCACATTAAAGTAGAAGAGCAAGACCCTTTTCAGGTGGATGATAATAGCTGCCTTCAGGCAGTCCCCAGTTACCTAAACTGAATCCCCGAGGACCAATTACTGACTTTCATTCTTTTTAATTGCTTGCTTTAGTTCTTCTGCCAACCAAGAAGAATTTCACGCTCAAATTAATTAGAAGAAACCCAGGCGCTGATGTAGAGTTGGTCTCAAACTGGAACCGTCTGCGCAGCGTCGGCTCTGCCACTAAGATTTAGATTTGAAGTGACGGTTTGTCTGTGGCCTCCGCCGAGCCGTCTTGTTGGGTCAAAACTTCCTGGTTGCACTCGACCACAGACTTAACCTGTTCTGAAGACACCACGGTTGAGAAAAGCACGTCTTCATTTTTAAGACCGGCTTAGCTCGTGTTGTAATCCTTTAAATCAAGTGGTGCAGAAGTGGGTTCCTGTTGGGGTTTTTAGTGGAATGTTTTGAAGCGAAGTCATCTTAATGGATCATAGTGTGCTGCAGAAATGTCATTAGGCAAGACAGGGAGGCTGTTGTCATGTTGTGATGGAACATCCTCCAAGCAGTAGATGCAACCACAGTCCAGCCAAATGCATGTGGTTAGCCAGGGCATCCTGCTTGGCAGCTAAGTGTGTGATTGATAAACTGACAGATTATAAGCCTATACCACTTAATCCTGACTTTAACCAGCTGTTATGCACAATTTAGCACAAATGACTCTGCTGGTTTCAAACTACCATGTTATTTTTTTTTATATAATTTTACTGTCAAGGTGTTTTTTTTCCTGTGGCTTTAGTTTTTCTGTTTGTGGTAAGATGTTTGCAGCTGATGAATATTTTAGTAGTGGAGTTCTCTAGTGATTAGTTTGTCAATTAATCAACTATTTACATATTCATGCACTACGCCAGTGGGGGTGGGAATCTAAAGACGCCTCACAAATCATTTTCATGTGGTTCAGAGGTCTGTAAAGTGATTGAAGCCTGTGATTTTATAACCAGAATTAAAGCTTGGCATCCCCGTAACACTTCGGCTGAGTCGCACAGATGCCAGCCCATAATGACAGATCAACTTGGTTTATTTATGAGAGAGATACTTTCAGGATCATTTTTCAATAGAGAATTTTCCCACCGTCTGAATTGTGTTCATCATTTCCAAGGAATGAGATAATTTCATTGTTCCTGGAGATGAAGCTTCTGGCAGGCGCTGACCTGAAACTCTGTTCCGGAGTGAAACATCTCGTCTTTTGACCATCTAAAACTTTTTGTCTGTGCTCTTTTAGAACTGCTTCGACACTGAATCAGTTTAAAGTCAAGAGCTCCCCTCACTGTGGCCGAGATATCCAAGTGTTTTATGCTGGAAATATAGAAGACCGACAGCTCAACATGTAAACAGGGTTTACATGTTGGATATCGAGAGTGGCTCAAAGAAAAACACTGGCTGTTATTTGGAAGTGGTTTGGATTTAAATTGTCAGATGAGCAGCAGAAAAATGTTTTCTGTAGACGATGCTGAAAACAAGTCCCGACAAAAGGTCAGAACTATAAATCTTTTTATCCTGATGCATGATCAATATAAATCTTTTTCACCATTTAAAGCGGCGCTATAAGTTATAAGCTGCAGCTCCGACTGTGTTTTCAGTCTCCTTCCCTGAAACAAACCACGGCTCAAAGCTCATTTAGCCGTGCCGTGCCTTATGAGAGGAACAGTGTGAGGCGGTGCAACGCTAATCCCAGTCTCAACTGTGGAACAAGTGGCTAAAGTTAGCTGGCTAAAGTTAGCTGTCTTAGCTGCTGACGACAGTATCTTTAGCGATATGATAAACTGCTGATTGATTAATGTGGTGCTGCCTCTCACTGTAAGACTGGAAAATCTGTGTAGTTCTCCTTTTTCTACCCGTCCATCTTCACTCAGCACCTTCTCCTTCACGTGATGCTTCACACACGTCATGAAGGCGGCGCAGCTGAAGAGGATTATTATTTAATATATGTAAATGGTTTATCTTTTAGACATTTAGAAGAGTTACAGCTGTTGGTTAATAAATGTGCCTGTGACAGTTGGAACAAAGCTTTGCTTCAGAAATATATTTTTATTATTACTTTATGATATTAATTCATTCAGCCTTTATTTCTACAGGTTAGTCCCACTGAGCCCCGGGGACTCATTTACAAGAGAGACCTGATTTAAACAAAGATTGAAGACAACAGTAGACAATCATAAAAGAAAGCATATGAATGGAAAAAATTAATGGAAGAAAATTAAATATACAGTATATAAAAAAAAGCTACATTATAAAGTGATTTAAAATATTAAAAACAGGAACATGTCTGCATGAACTTAACAGATGTTTGAGTATCAGATATGTATTGTATATTGCAATTTATCTTGAGTGTGTGATTTGCCATGTCAGTCAAATGTTCTATTTCAGAATAAAGAGGTGGATTTTTTTGGGGGGGGTGGGGGGGTGGGGGGGGTTCATCAATTAATCCAAAAAAATATACGTATATAATCGACCAATTAATAAATTATTGAAATAATCGTTAGTTGAAGCCCTAGTTGAGGGCCTTGCTCAAGGGCCCAGAGTGGGGCAAATGAGTGTGGAGGCAGGTGTGGGTGCTTCACTTTTCCCATTTTGATGTTGTTTGTTCAGGGGTTGAACCTACGACCTTCTGATCACAGGCCCCACTTCTCTAACCTCTGCACCACCACTCCCCCTGATTCTCCTGCAAACCTGAAGCTCCTAAACGCATCTTTCAGACAACAGTAATCAGTACGTTTCAGCCCAGTCGTGCTCTGATACGTGAAATGAGGCGGTGAAACGTCTCATTATGAGCCCGCTCGTGTCTGAGCGCACCACTTGGCAGCTGCTGCTGTTATTACAGTCCACTGTGAAAGCACCAGCTCATGGTGTCCCTGGAAGTGTCCACCCGCTGCACGGCGAGAGCCGAGCCGACGCTCTGCCAGAGCTGCGAGTCCTTCGGACGAGAAGTTAACCGGCAGCAGCTGGACCAGTAGAAGCAGCTGTTTACGAGGCTCCGCCACGCAGCAACGCTGGAAGACAACTTCATGAGACGTGAAGGTCTGATAAGATCCCTGACTGGTTCAAACCAAACTGTGTTGTGTCAAACATCATCCAAGATGGTGGCTCCCAAAGTTGTGAACATGGTCCTATAGATGGTTGGGGGCGGGGACTATGTAGAAAACAATTGCCAGTGACTTATTTAGGTTTAACTTTGCAGTTAAATTAAAAACCTTCATGTCCAACGACAGAAGACCAGGCCTCGTTTTCAGCTAGCAGTTAGCTAGCTTCAGACAGCTACCGAAGGGAGTGGTGGCGCAGAGGTTAGAGAAGGTGGGCCTGTGATCAGGAGGTCGCCGGTTCGTCCCCTGAACAAACAATATCAAAACGGGAAAGGTGAAACCACCTATGAAGTTCTGTTGAAGCTCGTTTGAACAAATGTTTTCATTCGTTTATGCAGTTTTTATTCAGGAAGTTATTTTCTAGAAGTTTTAACGTTTGCACCCAGTTTGTCCATCGTGAACAAGTTGCTCTGACTCCAGTACTTCAGATGTTTTTAATGCCTGCTGCCATGAAAGCTGGGAGATCATGTGATCGCTTGCACTTGTGTGTATTAGCAAAATATATTTTGAATCCGTTGATAAATCTTTATGAAACGGAAGATAAATATTGAATGTACCTCTTTAAAGGGTCAGCATCATTCAAGATGGCTGCCACAGCTAATATGTTTTACCAAACACAACAATGGCTACAACAGTCGAGTTTACAGGGTCTTAGCTATAAACTGGTGTGGTAGTAGCTGAGAGTCATCCCCACAGGTACTCACAAAGTCTGCTTGAAACTTGAGCATGAAAGAATCTTATGTTCAAAATCTATACGCAGTAAAATTAGTTGTAATAAATCTTAATATTTATTAAATCTTCATTTAAAAATGTGTTTAATAGATTCAAACACTGAAGAAAAATATCTTTAATTTAAGGGGAGCGGTTTTCAGGAACAAACAGAATTCGTCTTTGCAGCAATAATGCAGCAGCAAATTAATTTGTGATTTTATTTTCCTCCATCGACTAAAAATAATGTTGTTTTTTTCACTGTTCCTCTGCTGAAACTATATTTCTCAAATACAGGTAGTCCTCGACTTACGGCAACTCGGACTTAAGAACGGGTGTGCGGCGCAGCGTTAGCATACATTTTACATGTATTTCCTCGACTTACGGCAAAGAATCCGGACTTACGAACGGGTGCGGTGCCACGTGTAATGAGTTCCGACTTACGGCAAAATCGGGTTACGAACGATTTGTAGGTACAGAACCCGTTCGTAAGTCGAGGACTACCTGTATTAGAGTTGATGAGAAAATAACAAATACAACCCAAACTAATCAAAGCACTATTTTTAAAGCAACTACATTTATTCAAATCCACTCTCAGAAATGTCGACAGTTTTATTACTGAACACATTTCAAGGATTTCTATCCATTTTAATTGACAGATTTATTTGTATTTTTTTGCTTTCTAAAGACATGGACTCATAACAAGCCAAGGCTCAAGAGCGCAGGACATTATAAGAATTTTAAAAACGGGGCAGCAGTTAAATTATTCTCCTGTCTCTTCTATTGTAGCAACTCATGGAGCCAGGTTCTATTTTTATTTTTCGTCAAATCAAACACGTTGGACCGATTAAACAACAAAGGGAGAATAAATTAGGTTTGGAAGCTGTTTTAAATCTGCCTCCCTTCACAGCTGGCATCAGCTGGATTAGAGGAGCTGCTTATTTTTGTTACATTAGAACTGGATTGAACGACACCTGAAGCTCAGCTCAGCATTATATTAGTCAAAAATAAATAAAACTGTGAAATGGACCTTTTTTTAAAAACTACAGTTTTGCTCAAGTCAAACAACTCAAAGACATATTTTAAATTAAATGGTCCTGTCTGTGTTGAGCCTGTGGTGCAGCGGCAGCTTTTTGGCACAGAAGGTGAAGATGATCCTCTCTTGGCTGTGAAATGTGCGACAGTGCAGATGTTGCAGAGATGCTCAAATGAATTTCATTTTCACAAACAAATTCAGATGCTTCACCAAAGCATGTTTTATTTAGTGGAGAGTTCTCGTGACGGCCAACTTTAAATCCAAGAAAAGTTTGGTTGGATTTTTCCACGGTCTTTGAGTTTGACGCAGTAAAAGTGACAGAGAAGCTCAAACGAGAAGGATGGAACTTTTTTAAGGAATGTGCAACCAAGAAAGGACATCATGTATCCATCCATCATCTTCCTCTTGTTCTGAAGTCAGGTCTCGGGGGCAGCATCTTGAGCAGGGAGGTCCAGACATCTCTTTCCACAGCCTCTTCCAGATCTTCTGGGAGGACTCCAAGGTGTTCCCAGGCCAACAAAGAGACAGTCTCTCCAGCGTGTCCTGGATCTTCCCCAGAGTCTCCTCCCATTTGGACATGCCCAAAGCCCCTCCCTAGGGAGGTCCAGGGGGCATCTTTACCAGATGCCTGGACCACCTCAACTGGTTCCTCTGGATGTGGAGGAGCAGCGGTTCTACTCCAAGTGTCTCCTGATAACTGAACTTCTCACTCTGTTTCTGAGGGAGAGTCCAGCTGCCCTGCAGAGGAAACTCATTTCAACCTCCTGTGTCCATGATCTCATTCTTTCAGTCACTACCAGAGTTCATGACCAGAGGTGAGGGCAGGAACGTAGACTGACCAGTGAACAGAGAGCTTTGTCTTATAGCTCAGTTTCACTGCAATGGACCGGCACATAGTCGGCGATACTGCAGATGCTGCACAAATGCATCCATCAATCTCACGCTCCGTTCTTCCCTCACTCGTAAACAAAACTCAGATCTTGAACTCTACTACTACTGATACTTGAAAAAGGTCCAGTTGGAAATTCTCTCCGTCCATTTTGTCCTTGAATGTTGTGATAGCAATAACTTGAAAAATAAGTGAGGTACCAACGTCCTTTTTGACCTGTGGCCTCATATGGTGCAAGAAAGTTTCCTTTTGAAACTGGGTTACTACTTCAAAATCCAAGATGGCCACCACCATATAGACACCTCCATTTAAACTGGCCACCTCATCATTTGAAGAAACTCTGTTTTCTATTTGTATTTCCTCAAATGTTTGAGGTGGTTCTTGGGGTGGCCGAAGATTATTCCATGGTTGCCAAGGCCACCATTGGCCACCCCCTGCCTCTGCCATTGCACCTTGTGGTGGATACAGTTGCTCCCTTCGATCGTCAGGATCTGTTACTCTGCTCT
>JARVLU010000002.1:2160473-2171582 GCA_031762415.1 Simpsonichthys santanae | reverse complement strand
CCGTCCTCTCGTCCTGTCTCTGCCTCCTGTCTCTCTGTCCTCTCTTCCTGTCTCTGCCTCCTGTCTCTCTGTCCTCTCTTCCTGTCTCTGCCTCCTGTCTCTGTCTTCTCTTCCTGTCTCTGCCTCCTGTCTCTCCGTCCTCTCGTCCTGTCTCTGCCTCCTGTCTCTCCGTCCTCTCGTCCTGTCTCTGCCTCCTGTCTCTCTGTCCTCTCTTCCTGTCTCTGCCTCCTGTCTCTCTGTCCTCTGAAGGCTCCAGCAGTCGGTGTCCTCCACTCCACCAACTGGGACTCCATGGCTGTCAGCGCTGGTGTTTAATTCATTGCTACGTGAGTTTACTTCCGTTTCCTGCATGCATGTCTTCGTCTGTCTGTCCCTCTGTCTGTTTAATGTCTTTTTTTTTAACTATGTCTTCGTCTGTCTGTCCCTCTGTCTAATGTTGTTTTTTTTTTTGTCTTTTCAAATGCAGCGTTCAGGTGCATTTTACAAATGACCCAGCTTTGCTGTCTGTCTACAATTGAGGTTTTACGATAAAATCTTGAAATAATTTTAACTTTTTTTTTATTTTAACAACAATTGTCTAAACTTCATTATATTTCAGAACACTTCCTCGTGGCCTGTTAAAACAAGTTTGTATTGTTTCCAGGATATTGTTCAAGAGTATGTTTTTCAATCAAATAACTGGAAAATTCAAGGTGCATTGTGACCTTAACACCTGATGGTGTCGCTTATAAAACTAACTTGGTATCGGCAGGTCAGGCTTTTTAGAGATCGGTGATCGGACAGAAAACTGCAATCAGTGCACCCCTAGTTCAAACCCCCTCAGTGCTGGGGGACCTGTGGACTTTCAGAGCTTTGGACTCACAGGAATCCTCTCCTGGTGAAGGTGCAGGATCCATTCCTCTCCGTCTCAGCTTCCTCGGCGTTCTTTAGTTTCTGCTCGTCTTGGTTTTCCTCTTGCCGCTTTGTGTTCGGTGTAATCGGATGAAGTGATGTTCCATTCCTTGTGCTCGGTGCCAGTAGCTGTTTTAACAAAAGACTCTTCTCTGATGTTCTAGTTGTGGACAGATCATCCAGTTGTTGAGCTGCATGAATCTTTTGTAAACTTTCAGATCGTAGATTTCCGTCTGTGTGACCTTGAGGTCGATGAAGCTTAAACTCTGTCTGAAAGTGAAAGGAACCAAAATCTATTTTCTGATTTTCTTCCTTCCTGTAAAAGTTTCCACCATCAAACTTAGACACAAGCACTTCTTTTGTCACACAACACGTGACTGCCACCTAAACTGAAACCAGACTTTTGGATTAGCATCTCTGTCCTCCTGAGGTTAGCACGCTGAGAAGTTCCCGTTCCATCATTAGTGAAATAAGCTCGTCCCCTCCCTGAACACCGTCCAAAACCACCGTGAGAAACTGGGAAGAGACATTCTTCCCTCACAGAACCACAGTTTCTTTTTATTTGTGGTAATTGAGAGCTGTTATCAAATCTGTTCTCTTGTTCTAGTTTCTCCCCGAGTCGAGAGCTGTGGCAGAAACAGGCGTTTGTTCTTTGAGGAAAGTAGGACAAGCTTCTCCGGCTCTGCTTTCATTTGGATCTGCCGTCTCTCTCGGAGCTTCCTTTATATTCAGCTTATATAATCTTGTGCATGTTCTCCAGAAAAGCCAATTAAAGCTAGGGTGTGTGACAGATGGGTGTAAAAATGGTTTCAGGCCCGAGCTGAATGTGAGTCCTTTCATTTCTGTCTTAGCTTTCACTGGAAGTTAAGATTCTTCTAGTGCTATTATCACAAATAAGACTTTTGTAAAATGTGTAATTAGTTGACATGCTGGGCTTATTTTGGGTCATTAAGAGCCACAGTTTATACACAAATTTAAACACTATTTTTCTGCACTCGCTCTCGTGCAAGGCGGATGCCTTTTCTCTCCCTCTCCTGTTCTCCTCCTGCTCTTTTTTGCTCTCTGTCTGTGTATCGGCGCTCCTGTTGCACATCTTCTGAAATGAAAACAGCTGTCATGGATCTGGTCAGCTGGACCTTCAACACAATTGATAAAATCTTTTCGACAAAACGACAGTGTCCTGGAGAACCCTCATGCCCTGCTGAGACACACGCAGCAGGATACGTCATGGATCCGTGGGGAGTTTGGGAGCTGATATGTCTTTCTGTTTTGTCTCAGGAGGACGCCAAAGATGTTTATGTAACTGGAACCTTGATAGCAAGGTTTCTGCTTTTTGGCATCGGCAGATTCTTATGTTATCGGCTACTAAGGAAGACGGCGGCAGCTGTTTTAGCCATGGCAAAGCTGCCGAGTCTGTGAAGGTTCGGTTCGTGCTTCAAATACTCAAAATCAGCTGATTTACGAGTTCAACCATAAGATGGAAGCGATTTGTGAGGAACGCAGGCCACCTGCAGCTTCTAGGACTCACCAACATGTTGGAGATGACTTTCGAGGAGGCTCATAAGCACAGACCAGTGGAATGTCCACATATCTGGCCATTTTTGATCTTGAAAGCTCCAGCAGGACTCAAGGCTAACAAGAAAAAACAGTCTGCCAAGTGTCTCTTTAACAGGAAGAAGTGGTTATTTATGAGACACTTGGCTTCCATACCGAGCCACCTTCGTCTTGCTCCCGAACTCATGGCGCAAACGTCAAATCAGCTGCATTTCGCCTGATTAGACCATTAAAGTATATTTATTAAAGAAAAGTTTGACCTTTGCAATAATGTTGAGCAAACAAATAATTGTTTTTAAGTGTTAGTCTTGTTAAATTCTTGTTAAAGTCCTCCCGTGCACGCTACCACAGCCGCCATTTGGCAGCCAATTGATTATAGGCACAACACCAGCCCACATTTCCGGGTGGTCAGTGGTGGCACATAATAGATTAGGTTTTTATGGCAAAGCAAATATTTATGTTTTATTTTCCACTTTGACGTATTTGGACTGATGCGCCTTGTAAGGCAGAAAATACGGTTCAGTGCTTCACTGTTTGCTCTTCACGTGCGCTTTGTGCTCCACATCTGGCTGCGTGTGTGCTGCTGGTGTTTTTCTGGAGGCCAGCGGGTTTATTCCCAGGCCACACTGCAACCACTCTGAGCTCTCACAATACCCAACATCGCTCTGGAATGTTGTTGTTGCGGTTTTATTTTGCTCTTCTCTGTTTACATGTGCCTCTCTGTGAATTTGGCATAAGCACTTCCTTAATATTTTCACAAACAACTTTTTGCATCATGTCCGTTTGTCGCAGAAAGTCGAAGTTGTTTGGCCTCGTAATGAATTAATTCTTATTTTAACCTTATTTGCATGAATATTTCTCCAGAGGCAACATGTTCAGCCTCAGAAAGATTTAATGAGGTGCGACTTGTTCCAGTAGAGAAGTGTTGTGCAGCCCGCAGGCCGTCTTTGGTTGTTGCTCTTTTAGAAAGTGATTCTTTGCTTCAGCCTGCTCTGCAGCTGAGAACAGCCGATCCGCAGCATCCATGTCCTCCGGCTTCAACCAAACTGTAGCGACACCTGAGAACTGACAAATGGTGAGGGCTGAGCTTCACGGCTGCGGTGAAGACATCGTGTTGACAGTTCCATCTTCTTAAATTCTGCACTGGTTGTTGTCGTCACTGAATCAGCCATGGGAGATGATCTTATAATGAGGGGATTCAGTTGTCAGCACTACTACACCGATCAGGGCTTCACTGACTGTAGAAAGATTGTCTGGAATTACATGTGTCAGTATCAACGTTGAAGCCATTCAGAGCAAATACTTTGGTTTTTAATTTAATTCAATATATTAAATGACTTGGGGCCTGATTTACTAAAAATGGCGCTGCGCTTGGTTTTAACTTACATTTGTGCATCTGTTGCTCCTGCTACTACCTCCGTCTGAGCATCGTCAGACACCAAGTGGAGCTAATGAAGGAAAGAAATGGAAAAATGTTTTCTGCCAAAGAGCTCCAGGTTTTAATGGTTGAAGAAACGAGGAACTGCGTGAACCAAATGTTGCTGCATCAAGCAGGAATCTCACTCAGGATTCACGTTTAATCACAATGAGAATTCACATTCTGGTATTGTATGGTTTACGCTATATTTATGGTATATTATCTATATTTTTTTACTTTATTGACATCATCTCATTCTCTTCTTTGCACTGCAGAGTTCATTCTGTGACTCCGCTGCAGGTTTTATTTTATTGTCAACTACCAGTGGCAACATTTTATGCCCGTTTTTGATCATCAGTTTGTAGACGACACAACGCCGGCACCCATCACTCAAAGAAATAAAACAAGTATTCATTGCATGTTAATCATAGGCCATATGCTGTATAGCATATTTGCTATATGCTAATTATGAACGTAGTACTCACTACTTGTGCATGCTGTCCTTGTTCAAAAATTTTCAAATGTTTGCATTCTGCTTCTTTTTTTATTTTATTTATAACAATTTTTATATACTGTACAACAAATACACAGATGCTCACACGTGATCACTCATTTTCATGGTGACAAGGGATGATTATGAATTATGAATTTCCTGGCATGCCTGCCGTCTTTTTGTGAGGGCAACAGTGCAGCAGATTGTTTCTATATGTTTCTACTCATAAAACTTACCAACTCCACTCTAAGATGTTGTCAGTTGTTATAGCTAAAATGATACATCTTTAAAAATTAGATGCTTATAGCCTTGGCAGTAATTTACATTAATATAGTTTTATTTTTTTATTTTTATTTAAAGGCATTCACAATACCTCATTTACATGCTTCATCAATGTAGAGAGACAGTGACTTGTTAGCTGCTCAGTTTCAGGTGCACGTCTCCCTTTGTGAGGAGCTTTGAGAAATAAATGTTCAAGATATGGTTAAAACCAAAAGCTGCACAATCCCTTTGGAAATCAGGGTTTGAGTTCACAACAATAGTTGCATTAGCTGCACTATATTGTAGAGCACTGCTCCAGAACAGCATCCCCCCCCCCAAGCTCACGTTAGGCTTTCGTATGGAAGCTAGTTTGTTTTTCCCACACAAAACTCACGGTAGTGTTTCACTACAGAGAATGAAGCTTCTGTGGATCTCAAAGGTCACACATGTTCACTGTTGGACTGGAGTGGTTAAATTGCTCTTTGTCTCAGAGAACATGAACCAGGAGCTGGGAGGAAGTCGTCTTTATACTGGCACCAAGTACTGGTTTGAAATGAAGAGGAGGAAGATGAAATACTCTCCTTCCTTCCGTCCGTGCATGTTTTGAGCATAACTTGGAGAAGAAGCGACGTACGTTCCATTTTGATGCGAGGCTGCATCTAGGCATAAAAAGTTGTGAAGATGTGTGAAAGTTCTTCAAGAAAATCATGATTTTATGGAGTTTATGAACTTGTTAAACAAAATAAATGTCCACATTGACAACTATGGGAAGAATGAAGACGTGGCTGTTTTTACAGTATCTGTACACACATGTGGACAAACTGCTGCAAGATAAAGTGTGTGAACAGGTGTGGTTCATGACAAATTGACAGGTACACAAACTTCCACACAACCAAGCAGACAAGCTCTGATAACAGTCTTTATAGGGCAAATACCAAACCACAGTGTGGCTCACATTCCTTAGTGTTCTCACAAATGTACTAGACTGCAGAGGAAAACGAGTGTTTGGTAATAGCTAGCTTCAAATGTTGCACACTGTAGTCATGGACCAATGGAGGGTCAATCCAATTCTCCCACTTCGCTCTGCAACGGGAGACAATAAGTCAAATGTGGTTAAAAGAATCATTTAAAAAAATATCTTTACAAAAATTGCAAAAATTTATTCCAAAAATCAGCCATAGAAATTAATGATGAGGTTTACCTGTATGGAATTAAAATAAAAACATGTTAACGGCTGTCGGAGACAGTGCAAGGTTTTCTTTAGTAAGTAGATCACAGTACCTGCCTGTTGCTACGAGCTGTCAGCTGTTAACAAAAAAAAATTAAAGTGAGGCATAAATATTCTCCTTCCGAAAAGAAAAGTCAGCTGTTTGAAATTGTTCCTGGTACGAAAGAATAATAAAAACCAGTGATGTTTGTTTACCAAAGGAGTAACATCCATCACTCTTCTTAAGATAATGCTGTTTTCAGACAACAAGTTGCAAGATGGAGCACGTCTCCTGGTCTGTAAACAGGTTTGCTGCAGGCTTGATCATAACTCAACTCTATGACCAGTTGACAAAACTAGTTGACAAGAGTTGATTCTGCACAACAAACTTGTTTATTAGCTTATCCAGTTCTGACTGTTATCTATTATATATTTGACTGTAGTCTTTTGGGGGTGTGGTTAAAGAAGACACGCCTGTGATCGGAAGGTCGCTGGTACGAATCCTCCTGATCATAACATCAAAATATGGGTGGGAAAGGTGAAGCACCCACACCTGCCTCCATCCTCATCTGCCCCACTCTGGGCCCTTAACCCCCACCATCTGCTCCCCCGGGCTCCCTAGATGGCAGCTCTCTGCTCCACGCAGAGGGCTGTGGTAGCTCGATGGTCTGTGGTTGTGTCAGGAACGGCCTCCGACGTAAAAACAATCGCCAAGTCTTCGTGCAAATTGGCTCACTGTGGCGACCCCTGAAGACGGAGCAGCCGAAAGTAAAACAAAATTCTCACAGTTGTTTAAAGTGGGGGTGCAGTTGTTAGAGCCGTCGCTGCTCAGCGAGAAGGTTGCCAGATCAAATCCCAGCTGCTGAACACAGAGGCTTGTTTCTAACACACAACCCTTTCGTTAAGAGGTCACGGGAGATTGCTGAGCCTGTACTATTGTACAACAGCAGAGGCTGAAACCAGAAGCTACCAGAAGATCTATAGGATTCTCTGCTCTCTTATGGCAGAAGGATCGAATAAGGTTATTGTATGACTGTTAGTGATCCCACAGAAAATCAATATCAAGTTTTATCCCTTTTTATGGAAAGTAAGGTCCATCCTCAAACCCAGCTTCAGCTAAAAGTACAATCTGATTTAAGCTTTTGTGTTGCAGCAATTAACTAATAATTTGGAACCTGGTAGGTTGCATTGTCTCCAAATGTGTCCTTCACAAGAACCCACCTGCTTCAAAAGATAAGTTGGAGGGGTCCTATTGACCAGAGTTAAAAGGTGCTTTAAATAAAATATTTAGCAAGAGCCAAATCTTTTAAGTAGGAAATATAAAACTACCAATAAAAAGCAATTTGAAGTAAAGACTGAAAAAAGGACCCTGAGCACGAGTGCTGTAATTTCCTGAAAGGCACTGAAGGCCACACTTATTGCCTTTTTTCTTGGGGTATTTTCAGCTCATCCATGGATTTAAAGTGATGACCTTCATGTATCTTTCTCAGAATTGTAAGAAAGGCTTCCCTAAAAGTACTTCCCTGATGCCAGTAACTTGCATCTTCACCCATACAAAAGACATGCAGAAAGGTCTGTTTCACTGTAACAAGTCTAAGAGAAAGTATTTCTCATTGATGGCTAATTTTGATTACTTGACAATATGGATCAAAATCCTGATTCCACACATAAGAAGTTAACCTGTATAGTGTGCACACAGACGTGATGGTGCATGCTAACCCGTTTTTAATAAAGGAATCAAAATTCACTCTGTCATGGCTGAGTTTCTACACTGTGTCCACGTTTTCAGCTTGTGTCCACAGAGAGAGGCTGTCAGAAAGACTTTGCTGAATGTCACCCCAGCTTCAAGAAGCTTTCCTGCAAGCATGAGTTTTGTTAGCCACTAAACTGAACTTGTATCATAGGTAGCAATACCTATTTGGCTTTGTAAGCCTCAATAACTTACTGTATGTAGAAAACCCCAACTCAGACAAGCAGTACAACGATGTCCCCCATCACTGAGGCATTTGTGAAAAGTGAAGTTTGCACATCATTTCAGACATTGCACTAGCCCAACAGAGATCCAACATTTTGACCAACGGGTGCGTTCCTCAAATATATGAGTGGTACAGTAACGTGGTTGCAACAGTGCCAAGACTGAAAATTCAGTCTGTTGTCATGTGCTGGCACATCAAAAAGGAATTAACCCATTGAGAGTTAGAGGAAAGAGCTACTTAAATACTATAAAAGTGTTGCCTCTGAGCGAGAAGGTTGCCAGTTCAAATCCCGGCCGGGGACCTTTCTGGATGGAGTTTGCATGTTCTCTCCGTGCATGCGTGGGTTTTCCCTGGGTGCTCCGGTTTCCTCCCACAGATCAAATACGTGCATGTTAGACTGACTGGTAACTCTAAATTGTCCCTAGGTGAGTGAGAGATTGAATGCTTGTTTGTCTCGTTTGTCTCTGTGTCCCTGTGATGAACTGGAGACCTGTCCATGGTGTCCCCCGCCTCTCGCAGAATGATGACTGGACATCATTCATTCATCATTCATCATCATGGTTCAAGCTAGAGCTGTCATTTATAACCCAAACCCGGAGCCCCGCCTGACCCGAATCCAGACCAGGTTGAGCCATAATGATGTGCTTAAGGTGCGGGTCGGGTCGGTGTCAGGCTTTTTATTGCGTCAGGGAAGCGCGCTGCCAATTATCCAATACATGCCAACATGGCTTGCCATACTATACCTACCGCACGTGGCCATTTCACCGCACACTGACTGGCCAGTTAAAAGAGGTAAAAAGTTCATTTAAGCTTCAGATGGACTACTGCCAACGATCCATCAGCCCAAATGGACGTTCATTCAGCCGCTGTACTCAGCGGATGCGCACGTCTGACGGCCCAAACAGGTTAGATCACAACATATTCGACATGTCAGAGCAGGATGCAGGCAGAAGCAGGGGAAGCATTTAATGCGCTTTGAAGGCTCCTCAGCTCTGATCTTCTGCCCCCTTTACTCAGCCACATGCATCACTGACCGTTAATAACACTTGGCGGGTGGGGGGGGGGGGGGGGTGTTCGGGTTCGGGCCTGTAATTACTGTTAATTTGTCGGATCGGGTTTGGATATTATGGCTGCGGACTGGGACCAGGTCGGGTCCGATTTTTTTTGGACCCAGGTGCAACTCTAGTTCAAATGCCACACTCCCTTGAAAGCTGCCAGTCAACCAACTGTTTTAATTCAATCAACATAAAATGTGATCTCTAGTCATGTCCTTATCAATACTTTCACCAGTGTTAGAGAGGATCATTTAAATTATATCAGCAGTTTATATTTCTGCCCCAATCTCAAAACTTTGTCCATGTTTGTATGTACAAAATAAGTGTTGAAGTAATTCTGATTAGATATAATCAGTTTATAAGAGCTAAATACCCACTTTTACAAGTATTGACCTACAGCAACTGTTAAATCCAATAAAGACAACATAAGCATCATATAACAAATAAATGGTCATCTATTTTAAGCAGACAGTTTACAATAAACATTTATTAGCTTATTAGAATATAGTTTGTTTGCGCACCAATAAAGCAGTAAATCATGCAATTAAATTTAATATGCTGTGAGCAGAAGGCACAAGAGAGAGAAACAGTCTCCAGGAAAGCTTGCCCAACTGAGCAGCTGCTACACCACATCAACTGAATCCATTAAGAAAAGACATATTTGTGAGTGACATGGTGTGTGATCTGCATATATTCAAGAGAAGCATCACTTCAGGAGCTGCTTTCTCAGCTGACTAGAATAAAAAAGTGAGGGTCCTACAGTGGTATGTATAAACATTCTGAATGTAGAAGAAAATGAAACAATGACAATGCAGAAAAGGAGCAGTATGCAGATGTCCCCCATCGATCTGGGCTCTGAATAGTGAATGCCTGAAGTTTTGGAGATGAGTTTTTCTGGAGTAGAATTGAACAGATAATCCCAGTATACCTAAATGTTTTTGCTGCAAGATTTTTAAAGGAGTTGGAGTTACATGATGTATAAGAATAGAGGTAGACTTTTTTTTTTTTTTTTTCCTGCTCATCTGAGGCAGAGCAGAGTGACGGATCCTGGCAAGTGGAGGGGGCAATTTTATCCATGAGTAGGTACCATGACCCCCCCCCCCCCCCCCCCCCCCGCCACTTCAATCATTTGAGAAAACTATACTTGTAAGCACTATAAAAACTCAAAAGCAGTTTCCTCAAATGACGGGTTGTTCGTTTAGACACACACACAAACACACATACAGGATTGTTTTTATATCTTTACAGGGACTTCCATTCATTTTTCATTCATTTCTATAGCCTAACCCCGACCCTTACTCTAAACCTAACCATTACCAATACATACCTAATACTAAACCTAACCTTTACTAGTACATACCTAATACTAAACCTAACCTTTACTAGTACATACCTAACTCTAAACCTCACCATTACACTACATATGTAAACCTCACCATTACCAGTACATACCTCATCATTACCAATACCTAACCCTAAAGCTAACCATTACAGTGCATACCTAAACCTCACCATTACCATTTCATACCTAATTCTAAACCAATCCATCCTTAATTCACAGCATAATCCTAAATCTAACCCCTAACCCACCAACAGCACTTCTTCCTATGGGGCCTGGGTTTTGGGCCTCATAAAGAGCAGTTGGACCTCACATCGTAGTATGTGTTGGAAGAATGGGCCTTACAGAATAAATACACACGTACACACACAACTACATACACTAATACAAAACGCACTTCTCCAACATCCAGACTCTGGTCCTCTTGTGTCAGGATCAATTTGACTTGCAGGAAACTGGTGAGGGGATGAGGTTGGGATGCTCGGGTTTCACTCCGGCTTAAATGTACCGGCTGCTAAACTCACAGTGACATCTTTACAATCTGTCTCAGACACCTGATCCTTTATCTCTGTTAAGATGAGGATTTCTCTGGCATGTCAGTTCACTGAATCTATAACTGATGGGGGACATGATGAGAGGTCATCGGTGCTAGAGGAGGAATGGAAGAGATGGAAAACAGATCTTAAATGTTGGGATGTAACAACAGGCTTCCAAGAGTTCTTTGGGCAGTAGTTAAGTAAAGTTTGCAGTTTGCCTCTTTACTCTGCTTAAATAAAACAAATTAATAAGTACATTGGTGAACGTTAAGAACTTTTCTTTATGGGCGCGCGGGTGCAGTTGCACCCCCCCCCCCCCCCCCCCATCGTGGAGCAAAGAGGGGGAAATGAACATACCCTCCATCCATGTTCTGATCATA
>JARVLU010000002.1:2069958-2082744 GCA_031762415.1 Simpsonichthys santanae | reverse complement strand
CCACTGGGTCCAGGGACCTGCACTTCCTGCTCCACACACCCCCATCCATCCTCCTCCACGCCCCAGTCATCAGCGGACTCGCACCAGTCCGTGGCCGGCGGAGCAGGCTCCTGAGGCGGGGCGAGCTGACCGGAAGTCACCGCTGCCTCCAGACTCTGGGAACGGAGCGCCAGCCAGGAGCCTGACAGTCCGCTGCAGGACGACCGGGGGCACGCGAACAGGTGCAGGTTTCTGTGGTACGGCGAAGCCTCCAGGGGGCAGTGCACCTGTACCAGGTGAGCTGACGGGGCTCCGCACGCGCCACAGCGGGGAAACCGCCGCGAAATGAGCGGCGGCCAGTCTGGACCGCCCCCGACTTTGGTGGTCAGAAACGACGTCTGGTGATTGTCCGTGGATCCGTCCATCAGCCCGAGCAGACTGCCCGGGACCCGGGAGGCCATGCTTCAGTCAGGAGCAACACTGACAGGGACCGGGTCCCGGTCTGTCACATGTCGGAAGTACGGAACGGACTGGACCGTAGACGTTCGTCTTACGACCGGATTCCCGATCCCAGAACTCGGGTACCTGCTCAAAATACTTTTGTTCACATCTTACCATTAATGTTTCCGTAACTAATGACTAACTTAAATAAATGAGCCCAACAAAAGATGAAAATATATTTTAAAACGTAAAAATTATATTCTCAGATGACGCAAACAAAGGTTCCTACCGGAACGAAAGTCAAGCCAACTGAACAAAACGGAACACTGACTTCCTTTCGAGCGAACGTTCTTTCAATTTACCAAAACTTTATTTAAAACGTTGAGCATGAACTTTCTTGTTTATTTAAAACGGGTTGAACAGTAAAAACAATACGTGAAAAAAAAAAAAAAAATAATAATAAAAGCAACAAAACAAATGTATCAAAACAAATGTATGAAACCTAAAATGAAATGGAAAATACAGTATACAACAATGTATCAATAAAGTGTTAATCAAATATATTGTTGTAAATTGAGGCTTGCATATACAGTATCTTGTTTATTAAAAACACTGACAATTTTATGTAATTTTTACACAAAACATTTACATTCTCTTGATGGATAAAATAAAATGTTATGAATTAGAATAAATCTTAATTTTATATAAACTGATAAAGGTAAAGTTATTAAACAGCATGGGATACATTTTCGTTGTTATGCTGATGATGCACAGTTATATTTGTCCATGAAACCCAATGAATCCCATCAGCTACTTACAAGCATGTCTTAAAGACAAGGCTTAAAGACCTTCATCAAGTAAGAAATAAGAGCTGATTGATATTAAAATACACAACGGAAGACGTAATATACCATATATCTTACTCAACACATCATCTGTCAGATTCGAGGTGTCTATATCTGACAGATGATGTGGGCGCTCAGAGAACAGTCTTGCGTCACTCTCCAGACGCCGTTCTCAGACACCGTGGTGCATCCTGTGACCTGGATGCTAACGTCCGGTTCTCCTTCTCCCCAGTTGGTAAAGGTCAGAGGTCGATTTTTCACATCGGACCCAAAGTTGCCCTCTGCTTTCTTGTTGTTGACACTGATCCAGGCTGTTCCGATAGTTTCACCAATCAGCTGAGTCAGCACGTTGTTCTCCTCCTCAGTCTGGGGCAGAGCCAGCTCCAAGCCTCGCTGGGAGCAGAACTGGACGGCCTTCAAGAACGAGTCTGTCTCCTTGTTGGACACAAAGTATTTCTGACCAACCGTCCTCACAAAGTCAAAGTTTATTGCTGAAATAAAAGAGAAAAGCAGTAAGTCAGAGACGAGTGCTCATGTAAACACGTCTGTTTAATCTTGTGGCATGGACAGTGAATGTAAAACATCTCCACAGCCTGATGAACTTCAGGTTTCCTCATGGACAAATGGAAACCACAGTGGACCATTGCTCCTCCTTCCTGTGACATATTTCCTGTTCAAGTCAAGTCAAAGTAGAGAAATGTAATTTGTTCCTGGTAAAACGCAGCGGACTCTTATTGCTGAATGAGTTTTGCTGAAAGTTGCTGAAGAAGTTGAAACAGCTAAAGAGCTCCATCTTTAAACTGATGATGTGAGCTGAACTTGAACAGCTGACATTTGCTGACAGCAGCAGAAAAACAGCAGAAATGTGTAGAACAAGCTGAAATATGCAGAGGCGGAAGAGCTGACAAAAATCTGAAATTAAACCAAACAAAACTGAAATGAGCAGAAAAAAGCTGAAACCAGATAAAAGATGACTGAATATAAAAAGAGACTGGAATTAGCAGAAAAGAGCTGAAGAAGTTCTTATGAAATATGAGCGATCACTTGATTTTCATCACGTTCATGAAGAACCTGCAGGTTTTTTTAACAACAGTGTGTTGTTTAGTTAACTGTAAAGACTTGAGCACTTACAACGTACTGAGGTGAAAAAGGTGAAGTTATAAACTCCTTAACACTGAATAATTATTTCATTATTAACCCTTTACATGCCTTTACTTCCTGGCATGCTCATACATAAAGTAAAGAACAAACTTACCGTGGTTTAACTGTGCCATGGTCCTCATCAATGTGTCGAGATCCTTCCTTAAAGAACCAACATGATCTGGAACAAACAAGTTCAACGACCAACGTTTGTTGATTTGTAGCTCAAATATTCTGTTAATTCGCCCCCTATTTTAAAATGTACAAAGTTATTGTAAATTATTGATCCTTTAACTGCAAATTGTAAAGTATTTGGACTTAATATAAAGTGTTCTGACTCATGCAGGACGTGGTAAATCCTACAAGTTCCAACAGGCGGTAGATGCACCAATGTCACCTGGCACCAAGGGATTTGGAGTGTGAATGTTTGTAGTTTTCAAAACGAGTGTTCATCTGGACCGGACTTGAACCGGGAGTGCAAGAAAACCTTAACGTTTTCAGAGCAAGAAACTCAAGTGGGCAGGAGTTACACTGAGGAGAAGAACACGGGGAGGTTTCTGGCTTGTCTGAGGCAGAGCAGAGTGACGGATCCTGGTGAGTGGAGGAAGCAATTTAATCCACCACCAGGAGCAATGGAGCAGCCAGGGGGTGGCCAATGGTGGCCATAGATAAACCTTGGGCCACCCCAAGAGCCATCGCAATTATTTGAGGAAACTGTACCTTTAAACAATATAAAAACTAGAGCAAAGTTGTCTCAAATGATCAGAGCTGCTGGTTTACATATAAATGGTGGTGGCCATCTTGGATCTTGACTGACAACCCAACTTTCGATAATGACCTTACCAACATCTAGATGCAGCATCACATCTCATCATCTCCTCTTTGTTCCGTGACGAGACAGAAATTATTCAACTGAACTTCTGATTTGTTTTCATCAAAAGTAAAAAGTCATCTATTCTCATTTAACACCTAATTATTTAAACAAGTGATATTTGACCGAATTAGTTGCAGTTTAGGCTCTGCTTCCATGTTTTCCACAATCACCTGTCAACACGTTCACCTTAAACTGAAAATCTTTATATATTTATTGTGTTTGACCTTTATTTTATCAGGTGAAATGTTTGACAACCAGTTGTCACTGACAATGACCTGTATATGATAAATTAGACACAGTAACAAAACTCAGAAGTTGAAGCCAAAATGAATTTGTGCTCTCCCGTCAGCTGACTGCTGTAAAAGTTATTTCTCTTTAAAACACATTTTAAACTTTCTAGAAGTGGATTTTTGTTGATTAATGTGGATCTTACTTCGTATGTTCAAAAATTATATTTAGTTGTGGTTATTTTGTGGTACGAGTGTGCAGGTGGGACTTTCTCCACGTCCCCAGTGCTCAGACTCTGGCTCCAGAAATACAACCGCGTATCATCCACATAACAAATATTTATCTACACCTTTGTGCAATGTGAATAAATGGATGTTCAATATAATAAACAGTTTTTGATTTTTAACAAGTAGACAGAAAAAATAATAAAGTCAATATTTTTATATTCCTCTACTGCTGCAATCAGTTCCAATAAATTAAATATCACAAGCCTAAATTAATTAGGAGGCTTCAATAAATAATAATGACCTCTTCCACACATGAAAACTGATCCAGGATTTCCTTTTACTCCACGTGGTCCATGTGGTCCAGGTGGTCCTGATGGTCCACGAGCACCTACAGGTCCTACATCCCCACGTTCTCCCTTAATTCCTGAGTACAAAAAAAGATTCACAATCAGCTTCATCTGAAGTAAAATTACATTTGTAATTTGCAGTATTCATTAATAATGTAGTAAACTTTGTCAACTAAAGTTAGTTTTCTCATTAGATCAGATTTTCAAACTGAAAGCACAAAGTTAGACTTCCTAACTGTGAAGACAACAAAACCAGTTCCTGTTACCTGGTGGTCCAGGTTTTCCAGCAAGTCCAGGAAATCCTGGAATACCTGGCTCTCCTTTTTCTCCTTTGTAAAATTCAGTTCCCTGACTGTGGCTTGCAGACACCATCAGGCAGAAAACAAAGAGAAGATAAAGCTTCATCTCTTCAATGCAGGACTCTGTTAAAAATAATTAAAATTAATTTAAAAAAATGTTCCCACCAAGTTTCTGTTTAAATTATATTTTCTTTTAATTTAACTTTATTTGTGAAATGACCTATTCTAGTTTCAGTTTTCTATAGCAAGTAACATTTGTGAAACACTTCCAGTAATTTCCATTTAGTTGAACAAACAGCTTACTAAAATGAAACCAACTCCTCATTTTATACAGTATTTAAAGTTATTTATTACTGTTCTAAAGATTTAAAAACTCACCGTTTAAACAGGAGTGTGTCTGAATGTGCTGCTTCCTCGCTGCTTTCACATCAACAGGATGGGAAGAACAGACTGAAGTGAGATTAACGAGTTTCAACCTTCAGGAAAACATCATTATTCAGAAATGTGCTCTCAAAACATACAAACCAGAGCCAGAACCTCCTACGGTCTCAGCTGGACCTAAAGGGGGGAAACTGTTTGATTTAATGCTGTTTATCTAAAAACAAAAACACATTTGTGAATTTACTTTTTATTATTTAAAATGTGTTTGCTAAGGGAAAAAATAAGCAATTTAGAAAAATGTCCATTACTGGAGCATACAGAAAATCTTGTACTTGCATTTATTAAATCTGTCTGCGTAGCTAGTCTGTGGTCAAGCTGCATGCACAATTACATCAGAGACGTCTTCGGTGTCAGCCACTACACCACCGTGCAGCCTGCGTAATTCACTTACCTTGAAGTGCCTCTGAGAGGGACCAAGGAAGAGCCACAAGATCTGAGGTAAAATCTCCATGACAGTTTCAATGTGCACTGACACAAAAGAAGCACCTTTAAGCAGCAACAACCAACGTTTTAATCCTTAAAGAACCTTCTCTGTCTCGTATTGTTGTGGAAGACGTCGGCTCACTCTGCTGTAAAACCGTGCTCTGAGGTTTGCAGTTTTTTGTTTGATGTTGCCATGTTGGGCAGCACAGTGGCACAACTGGTAGACCTGCTGCCTCTCAGCGAGAAGGTCGCCAGATGGCATCCCAACCAGAGGTCTGTTCTCGCTGTGCTGCGTGGGTTTTCTCCGGGTACTCCGGTTTCCTCCCACAGACCAAAAACATGCAGGTTAGACTGATGGTAACTCTAAATTGTCCCTAGGTGAGAGATAGAGAGTGAATGGTTGTTTGTCTCATTTGTCTCTATGTCCCTGTGATGGACTTGCGACCCATCCAGGGTGTCCCCCGCCCCTCGCACAGTGATTGCTGGACATGGGCACCGGTGAGGAATTGGGATTGTGCAGCTCGTCTTGTGGTGGGCTGTAACCTTTCTAACTCTTTACACCTAAATGATCCAAAGCCTGCGGCTGTTTGGGCCCAGAGGTGCTTCCAGCACTCACACAGCAACAAACCTGGGTGTAACACTGAACAGTGGCCTGAAACTTGATGAACAGATCAAAGATTTTATTGACCAAGACAATTAGCCGAGGTCAAAGCATTTATTACACTGCGTGAGGTTTTTATCTCGCCTCATTCAGATGACTGCAGTGCACTTTATGTTGGACTGAACAATTCAGCCGAGTTTATTCATATATCACCAAGTCACAACAGAAGTCATCTCAGGGCACTGAACAGAGACAAGTCGTTATACTGACTCGACTTCAGCTCAGAATGCTGCTGCTTGCCTTTTAACTGGTACCAGAAAACAAGAGCGCATCACTTCTAGTTAGATTCACTGCTTTGGCTTCTAGTTGTTTTTTTTATTTATTTTAAGTGTTTTAAGAGAGGATTTAAAAATAGGAAGTATCAGCCTGCCTGATGTGCAAAGGCAGCACAGCCCAGGGGCATCTATCAGCCTCTTTGTCTTTGCGATCAACAGAAACTGACCTGCAGACCAGGGGGCGAACTGTTGGATGAGACCATGATGACATTCTCTTTGGCTTTTAACTCACTTTGACATGTTGGCTTTTATTGTTCTTTTTATGTATTTAATAGTTTTTATTAGATTTTTGCATATTTTATTCTGGTTTTGAAATGCTACTTATTTGATTCTGGTATTTTCACTTTCTTTTACTGATGTACAGCACTTTGATCAGCTGGGTTGTTTTTAACACGTTTGTTGGTTTAATATGGGCGGCTGTGGCTGAGTGGTTAGAGCAGTCGTCCTCCAGTGGGAGAGCTGGGGGGTTGAGTCCACCAGTGTCACAATGGCTGGTGCTGGTGAACCCAGCTGGTGCAAACCAGCAGGCGAGGACTCAGAAATAAATAAAATAAATAATTTATTAACAAAACAAACAAGCTGACAAGGCAGCAAAACAAAAACATAATGAACAGGGGGTACTCACAATACAGACAAGTCATCACCAATGAACAGATTAACCATGCCAGGCCAAAGACTAACACAGAGACACAGACTTATATACAAGAAACACCAATCAGACAAATAGAAGGCACCTGTGAGTAATCACAGATGCCAGAGACAGAAGATGCAGGACATAAACATGACACAAGATGGGCTAGACACCAAAGAAACACAAACGTTATAGAGACTAAACAGAGGATCAGGGGAACATAGACAAAACCACAACTCCTACAACCAGCAGACATGCTGACGTGTCCCTGCGCAAGACACTGAACCCCTCATTGCCTCCGATGTGTGTCCCATCATGACAAACCTCTGATTATTCTTTGTACAGATTTAGTAGTGCTGTATGAATGAGTAAATGAGGGCTAAAATAGTACTGTAAACAGATCTCTCCAGTTTTAGCTTCTCTCCAATGGCTCCCTGTCAAGTCCAGAATTGAATTCAAAATCTTACTTCTAACCTACAAAGCTTTCAACAACCTAGCTCCATCTTATATTACAGATCTTATCGTTCCATATTTTGCTAACAGAGCACTTCACTCTCAAGACTGCAGGTTTACTTGTGGTTCCTAGTTTCCAGCAGGATAATGGTGCACAAACTCCTCCACCCACCACAATAAGGTGGCGATTCAAGTAGCGTAAGAAAGTTCAATATCAAAAATTGGGTTGTCTTGACAAATCCAATGTTTCAATGTAAACTGACTACCCCAATCATTCAAGGAAACTATACTTAAGCAATGTAAAAATAGAAAGCAGTTTCCTCAAATGATTGGGGTGGCCAAAGTTTAATCGATATTAACCAAGGCCACTGCCCGGCTCCACCATTGTGCCTAGTGGTGGGAAAAAATTGCTCCCTCCACTCGCCAGGATCCGTTCCAAAAATAAAAATAACTACCCTTCAGTGCAACTTCTACCTGCTTGAATATCTTGAACCAAAAACATGAAGGTTTACCTGCATTCACTGTTTAATTCCAGTCCAGAAAAACACTAATCTCAAAAACTACTACAGTAGTACACCCACTTTTTAAATTGCCCAGTGACGGGACGTCGGTGTACCACTTTTTTTTTTTAGTTTAGGCAGGCGCTTGTTTTAGCAGGAAGCAGATTCTGATCACATGAAACCACAAAGGTTTATGTGGCTGACCGTTCCAGAAAGTAACCGACATGATCATTTACAGCTTTAGCTATTACAGAGAGGCAAGTCGATCCCAAACCACTGAGGGATTTGAATAGTGAACGTTTTTAAGACGTGTGTTTTTCTGAACTGGATTTTGACGTGGCGACCCAGTCTGTAGGTGATCAGATACTACACCGTCAAATCAGATCATAATGTGTTACACTTATTTTAGGCTTTAGGTTACAACTCGACAAAGTCTTGAACAAACAGAAACCAAAAGCAGAAACATTGTACCAAGAAAAGCACAAAAGATTGTTTAAATTATACCCCTAGATGTACAAAGAAAGAACTAAAAAATGAATTGAAGTATTTTTATTAGGAATTACAGTTCATTTTTATAGTCACATTGTTCAGCTGTCAGTGATTCTGTCAAGAACAAGTAAAAAATAAACCAGTTATTGACCTCACTGAAATCTATGGACGGAAGACGATTAGGGCCACGGTGCAATAATTGATTTTTTCCTTAATTCTGAGAAAAAGTCAGAATTCTGAGATTAAAGTCAAAATTTTAAGATTAATCTAAGAATTCTGACTATGTTTTCCTCAGAACTGTGAAAACAATTATTGCATTGTGGCCCTAAATTTACTTTCGTAGAAATCAGAAGTCTTTAACATTAACGTCCAGTAAAAAAAAAAAAAATCAGACAGGTGCGTAAATACACATTTTGTTTAAACAAATACTACATTAACATTTATATTTTTGGAGGCAAAATGAAAGTAGTATCACAACATAGTGGAACGGTCACACACGGAACCATTCACAGCTGTTAATTCAATCAAATCAAAATACTGATGATTGACAGGATATAGTTGTTAAATTAGAGACATTTTTTTAAACTGCAGTTTAATCAAAACAGATTAGTCTCACAGGATTATAATGCAGATTACAAGTTTACCTGCTTTTCAAACAGCTGTTTAGAACTGACCAAAATCAACATCGACACCATTTCAGCCTCGTCTGTCACAATATTTAGCAGGTTGGGCTTGTTCAGATGAAAACAAGTGAGCTCCTGTGCTCTCAGCTGTGACGTGCCTGGAGCTTCAAGGCCTCACATCTTGGAGGCGGCGGCGACGGCCGAGGCTCCTGGACGGCTGAAGACGTGGACGTTTGTGCTCTGAGACAAACAGACATGAGAGCAGCCATTTCAAAAATCAAGGTAAAAACTGCTGGAGTTACAGTTGGAGGTAAATATTTTAGATCTCTGCTTTTCAGTCAGTGATTTCCAAGCATAAATTGTTTTCCATATTTACATATTTGAGTATTATAATCAAAGTGAAAGACTTTATAGTGCAAATATATTCAACAGTTAATATCTCACCTGCTGTAGATAGCTCTTTGAATAACCTTAGTTTGGAAAAAAAGATTAATTCGGGGAAGAATGATGAGCTAAGGGCTAGTCCCAGAGGCGCCAAGACCAAAGAGGTTCATGCAGATGTAGAAACCTTTAGGCCACTCACAGTTTAGTATTTCACAAACAGAGATACTTTGTTTTGTTCATGTATGAGGGAAGAACGGAGCCAGAGACCAACAGATCGGTGCAGCTCTGGCAGTATTGTGGACTCTGTGCCGGTCCATTGGGGTGAAGAGGGTGCTGAGCTGATGCTCATCTATGGTCCAAACTCTGGGCACAGATTGAAAGAATGAAATCAAAGACAAGCCTTTTAATTTATTTTCCCACAGGGTCACTGGACTCTCAGACAGGGTGAGAAGTTCAGTTCATTGGCAGATACATGGCGTACAGTCTTTGCTCCCCTGAGTGAAGCCGGATGAGGTGGTTCGGGCATCTGGTTAGGAGAGCCCCTGGACGGAGGTTTTTTGGACATTTTCAACTGGGAGGAGACCCCAGGGAAGACCCAGGACAGGCTAGAGAGACTGTGTCTCTCAGTTGTCCTAGGAACACCTTGGAGTCCTCCCAGAAGAGCTGAAGAGGCTGTGGAGAGAGATGTCTGGACCTCCCTGCTCAAGATGCTGCCCTGAGACCTGAGTCCAGAACAGGTGGAAGATGCTGGATGTGTGAGGATCTGTGTCTTCTAGTGTCTCCCTCTTGTTCATTCCTGCTCCTCAGCATTTCTCCTCGTGTAATGGAGCTCCTGCCTCCGCCACCAGTTGTCCTTCCCAGGTGCTGTCATGAACATTCCTATTTAAGGCTGCGTCTTGGTCTTCTTCATTGTCTGGTATGTTCCTTGTTCCTGTGTTCCCCGTGTCGCCTCATCCATCCATGCACGTAGGTTTTGCTGCCTCTTTTGTTCTTTTTAATAAAAATTATTAGTTTAACCTCGAATTTCCCGAGCGTCTGTCTGCACTTGGGTTCATCCATCACCAGCTTCCGTCAGGATGGATGATGGTTCTGAAACCACAATCTGCACTTAAAATAAATATATAATAATAATATAATATAATACACTTAAAAAAATACTGGATGTGAAAATGTCTGCAATGGTTTAAATCTATAGAAACATTTATTTAAGGAACCACTACGACATGAGGATGAAGGTGATTAAAGATGGCAGCAGTCCTGTTTGGTCTCGCCCCGTTTGGGACTAGCCAGGAGCTCATCAGACATTTATTTTTCCACTGAGGTCATTCAAAGAGCCACCTACAAATACTGAAGTGCACTGGATAAATAAATGTTAGAACATTTAAAGAAACCATTTTTAACCGTGTGATGGTGAACCTTCAGCAAAGGAGAATTTATCAACTTGAAATTCTTGCACAGATTTAAAATGTTCATTTGGACAAACTGAGCCCTCAGGCGACAAAACAAGAGCCCAGTATGTTGTAATGTTTTGAATTTTATATATTTTTTACCTTCTTAGCTTCTGCGTTATATTTGTCGAGGAGGGCCTGAACTCTGTTCCCGTAGTCTGGATGGACAGCATTTAGATTCTCCACCTGCATGACAATAAATCAGTGAAACATCAAATAAATAAAGCATAGTGTGCTTTATTGACTAGTCCATTACCTGAAGACTGTGGAAGTTCAATAAAAAAATAAATTCTTATAAAATAAGACGTTCTAGAGGCTCTACAAGTTCACACAGAATGAAAGTTGGAGCAAAGCAGCACAAAGTGACAACAGGGTTTAACGTAGGCAGCAGGAAGCAGAGCTTCTGATCTCATGAAACCACAAAACCTTTATGTTCCAACAAGGATGAGAAGGTGACAAAACTCTACACTTGCAAATACAGGTGCTAAAAAAGAATGAGATCAGAATAGATTAGTTTAGTCAGAAACTCCTGCATTAAATAGATCCATCACACGTAGAGTGAAACATTTCAGCCTTTATTTCTTGTAGTTTTATGATTATAACTTACAGATGATGAAAAACAAACATCCAGTGTCTCAGATCATTAGAATGTTCCTCAGCCAGATGTTGGTACCTTTGTCAATGTAGGCAGGAGCAGAGTCCTTCTGGAAAATTAATTCAGCATCTCCATGAAGCTCGTCAGCAGCAGGAAGCATGAAGAGCTCTAAAATGTCCTGCGTGGACTGTGGACTTCAGAAAACCCAGTGGACCAGCACCAGCAGAGGACATGGAACCAAACCATCACTGACTGTGGACTTCAACAACGTGGATTCTGGACCTCCACTCTTCCTCCAGACTCCAGGACCTTGATCTCCAATGGACATGCAGAGTTTAATTAAATTGAAAAGAGGACATTGGACCATTGAGATACAGTCCAGTTATTTGTCTCTTCAGCAGGTAAGACGCTTGTGATGTCTCTGGTTCAGGAGTGGCTGGACTCAAAGAATGAGACATTTGTAGCTCATGTCCAGGAGTCAATCATCTGATTGACACCTGGAGTTATATACTGAACCTCTTCACAATATTCTCATTTTTTGAGACTCTGAATGTTTGTTTTTCATTATCATTTGTTAAGTTATAAACATGAAAATTACAAGAAATAAAAGGAAATGAAATATTTCACACTGTGATGGATCTATGTAAAATATGATTTTCACTTTCTGAAAACATGGACAAAAAAATACTAAACGTCTTCATGACATTCTAATTTTTCCAGATGTGGCGGACATGATACATTTACAGCTTTTCTTTACTGAACTTCAGTTTGCTTATTTTTCAACTTACTCAACTCACAAGGTTTACACATATACACACATGTATAGTGGCAGCCATCTTGGATGTTGTCTGTAATTAAACAGTTGTTCAATGTGTCTGCCAAGTGATGGCAGAGATCACACGTCATCACCTCACCTCGTTTATTTTGATGAAATCCCATGTAAAACTGAAAACTGCAGATATTTATGATAAACTGTGAAGACTTTTTTTTTTAAAGATACACTCACAGACAGAACATCAGGAGTTTTTGGGAAAAGACAAAGGTGAATGGAGACATCGTTTCTATAATCTTCAACAGGCAAAAACAGATTTTTATGTTTAATAAAGTTTAATTCAAGGACTAAAGCAGAAAAACAGCAAATCAAACTGAGACACTTAAACAGGCTGTGCGCGCTCACGTGGCAGATCATTTCTGACACAACACCAGCTTACCTCTCACCTTTCTACGTGTTATGGTTATTTTTTTTATTTTAATTTTTATAAATGGAGCAAAATCGTTCCCCATCCTGACAGATGACAGGGCTGCAGCCACATTCTAAAATCTTTGTTTTGCAGCCACTTTAGCTGCAGTTAGCATTCAACCATTCTGCTTCATGAACTTTTAACGTTTTATTGCACTGTGGAAACGCTGCATGTGCAACTGTTGAGCGTTTGTGTAAAAAAAAAAAAAAAAAAACAAAAAAAAAAAAAAAAAAAAACTTTTG
>JARVLU010000002.1:1975158-1989238 GCA_031762415.1 Simpsonichthys santanae | reverse complement strand
GGGAGTTTTTCCTTTCCACTGTCACCTTCATGCTTGCTCAAGATGAGAGTTCTGTGATGGAGTTAAATTCAAAGCAGCCTGCTCCTCTGATGAATAATGTAAAATTATTATTTTTACATATGAATGTTTCTGTTCAGTGCCCTGAGACGACTTCTGTTGTGACTTGGTGATGTATAAATAAACTGAATTGAATTGACAGGGCTTAGACTTTTTTGCCATATCGTCCCAGAACAGATGAACTAATCCCCAAAATCTCCATCAGATTTCAGTTGTAATTGAGCTCAAAACATTCCTTCCAAAATTTAAAGTAGGGCTTGTTTTTTGGTCATTTCTCCTGCAAAGAAAACTGCAGAAACATGAACATTTGCACGTGCGACCGTTGGAATCTTCTGCCGCTCACAAATCAAGAATTGTAAAGATTTGACAAAAATAAAATGTTTGCACAGCGGTTGGTTTACCTGAGACTTTTTCCCCCCCAGTTTGTTTCTGTCTACTTCTCATTCCCTCGACAGTCAGGGAGGGATAGAAACAAGTTTGTGGTAACCATGACGATCACAATGCACCATTGGCAGCAAATTTAAGATTTATTTTGATCTTAGTCATCTTTACGCTTCTCATGCGGCCCTTGCTTTGTTTTTGTTTTTTACCCATAATTTAGATTATTCCAGCATTTATGAAGAAATTTAGAGCTAGAACATTTCTGACATAGTGGGATTTTTATTCCTTTTTTTTAATACACAAAGATCTACACTAAACCACTGATTGCTAAGGCTGATAGGATGGGAAGTTCAGGGACTTCAGCCCTTTAAAAATGATGGATTAGAGTTTTTAAGCAGATTTAGGCAGAAGCTTCTGTTTCTTCGTGTCATCTTCAGACCAACTCAGCAGCGATGAAAAGTTCTGTGTGGGCCATCTGCTGCAGGACTTGTGACATTTTTGTGACTTCTTTCAAGTTCGGAGTCTTTTAATAAGTTCAAGACCAATCGCATCCAACCTTGATGGTGCAGATCAACATTTCTGACACAGACTGTGCTGCACGTACAGTGTTCTAGAAAATATTATTTCACAAACGTCCTGCACGGAAGATTTTGACGTTCTTTTAAATGCATATGACCTTTAAATCCTTGCGTGTGTGTGTCTCGTTGAAAACCCCTGCAGTTCTGCACTTTGTTTTGTTTAAAATAAAGATGGTGCCATATGGATGCACTTCACTTTGTAAACCATTACTTCTCCCATTTCAAGCTCTTGTCCTTGCTCTAGACGATTTTGTATTGCAATGTTTTTTATTTGCTCAGGCTCAAACAACGTGAGTTAGTGCATATCTGCGTGTGTGTGTGCGTGTGCGTTACTCTTTATTGTATTCCCTATCCAGAGGGTGAGGATGTGATCGCATTAACAAACATCCGGAAGGTAACTTTCTGTCGTGATTGGGCTCAGATTAAACTACAGAGGCTATAAACATAAGTGTAAACCACATAAAAATGACTGGAAACTGCAACCATATGAAGCAAATGAAAGAAAGGGAAAATAGACAACGACTTCAAGGTTTATTGTAATTGTAAGCAGTGGGTTTTGCTGGAAAACCCCTCCTGAATTGATGAAATTGATTTTGTCTCTGTCTGCAAACAGACACATCGGGTTCGTGTACAGGCATGCACGGAGCTCTGGAGGATTTACTTTTCCTGGCATGACAACCCTACTAATACTTTTATAAAGTGAAGTGAATAAAAAAAGAAAAAAACAAGCTTGTAGCCCGACTCTTTGCCAAAAGCTGTTGAAATGCTCCTCTCATGCAGAGAATTTGGGTTTAGGAATATGAATCCAAAGTGTTACAAATGTATATCGTGTAGGAAAACCAGAGGCTTTTGTGCAGAACCAGCATGTCTGCTGCTGTTCAAATCACTAAACCAGTGGTCCCAACTCTGGTCCCTGAGGAACACCATCCTGCATGTTTTAGTTGTTTTCCTGCTTTGACATACATGGTTTGAATTAATGGATCAATAATAGGCTTCTGCAGAACTTGAAGTAATTAAATCACTGAATCAGGTGTGTTGGAGCAGGGAAACAACTACACCATGCAGGGTGGTGTTCCCTGAGGACCAGGGTTGGGAACCGCTGCATTAAACAACAAAAAATCTTGCTACGTAACAAGGTTGCAACATCTGCGATTGTTCTAGAGCTAATGCATGTCACCCACCGCCTTTCGTGCAAGAGTTGAAGATCGAAATGACGCAGTTGATGGATTTCTATCTGGATTATTGAGCATGAACTTTGGTGTTTTGAACCACTTTGGCATGACTGTCTTAGAAGAGTTGACGGGGGAGAGGGTGGGCCCCGGATGCCATCTTAGAACCAGCAAATGTTTTTTTTTCCTCTATGGCGTATGCCGTTTGTGGGAATCACTTTGTTTTGGTGGCTCCTCAGATTGAAGAAGTCCTTTGGATGAAGGACGAAACGTCTCAGCAACAAAAGAAGCCGTCCAGGTGACCTGACTGAACATTGTTGGGCGCAGTTGTAGCTTTTTGCGTTAAATCTTGAAAACAACGTGATGTGTCTCAAGATGTCGCACTATGTGTTGTAAATGAGTCTCGGCTTCAACCATATCCATTTTTAGACAAATATCTGGACAACTGATGGTGTTGTCGCCATTTTTGTTGTTGATTAATGTGATTAGAAGCAATCATCTCCAAAAGTAAATCAGTTGTCCATCTACAACAAACAACTATTTCCTGGAAGTATCTAGTGGTTCATGAGATATTTTGCTAAGAATCCAACATGGTTGACTCTAAGAGTTATTGCTAAAGTTGTGGATGTTCTTGAGCTATGATTAGAACTTGGAGTATACTGTATGTTATGAATGGCTCTTGGCTACAGACAGATCAAATTTGAGCCCAATGTCTGTAAAATTGACTGAATTAGATCAATCTTTGATTTTCTAAGGTCAAAAGGCTGTGGTGATCATCTTGAATGGTCTACCGAGATTAGTCAGGTCCTCTGGATGGATTCTTCTTGTTAGAAGAATCCATCCAGAGGACCCGTCTTCACTTTGTTAATTTTTTTTAACCTGGATTATTGAGCATGAATCTGAATATCTTGAATGATGTTTATTAAACAAGTTAATCAATTGTAGATCCAAAGTGTACTTGAAATTTTCATTGAAATCCATCACAAGATATTTTGTTGGACTGAGTTGACTTGAAAAAAGTTAATGGCAACTTTTAAACAAAGCTCTTGTTCAGTTTGTTAAACTCAGAATATATGTTGGAGATCACGCAGCTACTACTACACAATCATTTGGATTAATATATTTGAATTAGTAATAGCAGACGGCACGGTGGCACCACTGGTAGAGCTCCCAGCTGGGGGGGCCTTTCAGGGTGGCGTTTGCATGTTCTCTCCGTGCATGTGTGAGTTTTCTCCGGGTACTCCGGTTTCTCCCCACAGACCATAAACATGCATGTTAGACTGATTGGTAACTCTAAATTGTCTCTAGGTGTGAGTGAGAGAGTGAATGGTTGTTTGTCTCGTTTGTCTCTATGTGCTCCTGTGATGGACTGGAGACATGTCCAGGTGTCCCTCGCCTCTGCAGTGACTGCTGTACATGTTCACCAGCGACCCCTGTGACCCGAAAAGGAAGAAGTTGGTAAAGATCATGGATGGATGGATCTTTGAATTAGTAATAGCCACTTTTTTAGATTTTATTGTAGGTTTGTTTGCAATGGGAGCCCTTTTGAATCAGGCTGACTCATTAAGTCTGTACCTAAAACTCTAAAACTATAGTTTATGTGCTTGATGTATTTTCTCAATTACCGAAGCTCTAACTTTGAAGAAAGGCTCAGTGTGAGCTGAGAGGATGCAAAGACGCTGTTTCAGAGTGTAAGAAACCAAATTATTTCCAAAAGGACTTGCTATTGTTGCTAAAGTTTATTCTTACAGTGAAGCTTTCAACATTGTTCCAGAGCAGCTGGCGGGCTGCAACACACACCTGGATAAACACACGACGCTCCGGCTCTTGTCGAGTTCGCTCTCCGTCTCTGTGTGGAACAAATGAAGATCCCCGGCTGCTGCGGGGGCCTTCGTTTGGGCTCATTTTTTTTCTTCTGTTCATCGTCAGACTTACAAGGCAGATCAGTCTCACTTCAGCCGCTCTGTCCTGTTTAACTGCGAGAGGGACGCCGCGACAGGACGTTCACCCAGAGTCCCCCGCGGTGGAGAACAAGCAGGGCGAATTACCTCCGGCTAGCCGAGCCTCTTTGCTCCAGCCAGCAGGTCTTGTTTACAGCCAGAACTGTGACTGTATCAGTAACAGTGATGTCAGTTCGTTCTGCGGCCCACAGCTTTATATCGCTCTCTCCCAGTTCCCCTTTCACTTCATCCGTCACACTTAAACGTCTCGACATCGTGCACAAACTGCAGCTGCCAAGTTACAGAACATTAAAGGCGCTCACTGTAATGTCATGAAGACCCGTCAACAACAAATCATAAAGTTAAAGTTTTCTTATGTAAATGTTTAGTTTCCCTACAGTAAATTTAAAACATTGCGTTTGTTCGGTTACAGAAACAGCCAAAGTGGCGAACAATGGCGACGTCCATGGAAGAGCCATTCGGGATGAAGACGTTCAACCATTTCAATGCATTGATATGCTCAGATTTGTTAAGTTAAATATCCGTGCATCCATGATCTTTACCTGTTTCTTCCTTTTCAGGTCGCGAGAGGTCACTGTGCGAGAGGTGGGGGACACCTGGACAGGTCTCCAGTCCATCACATGGACACATAGAGACAAACAACTAATCAATCTCTCACTCACACCTAGAGACAATTTAGTGTTATATCAGTCTAACATGCATGTTTTTGGTCTGTGGGAGGAAACTGGAGCAAACCCACGCATGCACGGAGAGAACATGCAAACTCCACCCAGAAAGGCTCCTGGCCAGGATTTGAACCGGCGTGACCGACTCGCTGAGAGGCAACAGCTCGACTTACTGCACCACTGTGCTACCCAAGCCAAATATATAAATATTAAAAAAGGTTGGACTGAAACATTCAACCTACCAGTCTAGAATAGTGGTTCTCAAACTGTTGGTCCCAGACCCCCAGGGGTATGCGAACAGCTGCTTATGGGTCCTTAATTAATTAATTAATTAATTAATTAATTAATTAATTAATTGATTGATTGATTGATTGATTAATTAATAATTTATTTTACAGGCACTTAAATGTTTAACAACCTGTTAAAATACACCAAAAGGCAGGATATCACATCTACTTTATTCAAAAATTTCTGAGGCAGGACTTCCAAACCCCCCACACTCTTCTAGACCCCCGGTCTAGAAGACTGTGTTTGAATACCAAACTCTGTCTTTATGGCACTCCTCTGCCCTACTCAATCTTTATTTTAGTCTTTTGTGTTTAGCAG
This sequence comes from Simpsonichthys santanae, assembly GCA_031762415.1. Lineage (NCBI taxonomy): Eukaryota > Metazoa > Chordata > Actinopteri > Cyprinodontiformes > Rivulidae > Simpsonichthys > Simpsonichthys santanae. The sequence goes on along the minus strand of JARVLU010000002.1, from coordinate 1,983,821 downwards.
CAGATTAAATCTTATATTTCCACATTATCGTCTTCTCTTTTTTAATTTATTTAGAAAATTGGCCCCTCATAACGCAACATAGTTGCTCTCGCTGAGACTTTTAGCACTAAAGTTGCCGGATCAAGTCCCAGCTGGGGACTTTTCTGGGTGGAGTTTGCATGTTCTCTCCATGCGTGCGTGAGATTTCTCGGGGTACTCCGGTTTCCTCCCACAGACCTAAAACATGCATGTTAGGCTGATTGGTGACTAAATTGTCTCTAGGTGCGAGTGAGAGACTGAATGGTTGTTTGTCTCGTTTGTCTCTATGTGTCCCCGTGATGGACGTGCGACTTGTCTAAGGTGCCCCTCGTCTCTCGTATAGCGACTGATGGACATGGGCACCAGCAACCACTGCGACAGGGAAAGGTAGACGTAGGTAAAGATGATGGTTGACTGGATAAAAAACACAAACACACTGAGAAAACAAAAAGTGTACGTATTTTCTGTCAGTTTTGAGTCATGAACAGTCAAAGCCCAGTGGTGTACGTATTACCTTTACGGTGATGTAAGCTTGCTCTTTGGCTAACAGTTTTATGTCTGTTGCCCCTTCACTCCATCTGTCACTCCAGTCAGCAAATTAATCCAGCTAAATGTCCCAGCATCGTGAACACACTCAAGCTGCCAAGTTATAGATCATTAACGCAACACCTGACAGAACTCTGTTGTTTGAGCTGTGCTCACCTTCTTCACCTCCTCAGTTTGGTTCAGAAATCCATTTAACAGCTTTAAAAAAAAAAAAAACTCTTCCTGTGCGCTCACCTTACAGATGCGGATGACTTAACCCTCCACTTGTAAAACAAGAGCAAAAACATATCCTACATTTAAGACGACTACATTGGTGGCCTTGTTCTCAAAAGACAGCAGGAACCTGGATTAGTTTATGCCCAACAGAAAGCCAGGGGGGTATTAGTGGTTGCAGTTGAGTTTTTTGGGAGTGATCTAGTTTGGTATCTGACCAAGATGTTTCAGCTGACCCTTCTTTGGACTGCTCCTCAGAATGGGGAACTCCATGTCAGGGGTTTGTGAAGCTCACCATTATTCATTTATTAGTGTTTAAATGCCACGGCACCCTGGCAAGGACTTTAATGGAGGTGAGACACTCCCATGTCGCACAACTCCCCTCAGTAAAGTTTTATGGCGTCCCACCACACTGCAGAGAAGTCAAGGGGGAAAGTGACGCCATGGCCTTATAGGAAAATACTCTGTAGTTGTGCCTGAACAGGCACTTGGGTTAAACTATATTGTGGGATTTGAGGTATATTAAAACTGTAAATGATGGACATTTTTATACATTTGTTTTATATTTCCCTATAACTATTCCAAATATTGCAATGAAAAGTATCACGCCTTCAGAACAGAATGAAACTGGCATTCCTTAAAGAAAAACACATCAGCCACCACCTTGCATATGAAAGTGTAATAGATTGGGGCGTGGGGGTGTTGCAGATTTGTGCTTCCCTATTTTAGATTGAACTTGTTTATCAGTATGTTTCAGTGAACTTGGTTGTATCTGACAGGGTTTTTAATTTATTTTTTAATCAGTTATTTTTGTCATCTGTTGTTCTGCACCTGTTCATACCAGCAGACGTTTGTTTTCCATGGCCATGATTTATTCTCAATTCCCTGTTTGCCCAGTAACACACACTTGTTATTCATAAATTGTCCTCTCAGCTGTTTTGACTCACTAATCAACACTTGCAGCAGTTACAAGTTTCTTGTTTTCACTTGTACACTGTCAGATCCTTGTATGTATGTACAGGTAGTCCTCGGTTTACGTTCGAGTTCCGTTCCTAAGGGCCGACCGTAACCCGATTTGAACGTAAACCGATGTTCACACAAGCCGCCACTTAGACTGTACATGTACCGGACTGTACAGTTACCAAGCACTCCACCTATCCTAACACAATACCCTACATAATGTTCAAAAAACACATACATGTACAGTACTGTACATTTTGATGAATAAAATACATTTTATTGATAAATAAAAAGTATTAATTTCTTACTTTGAGCTGGTCAACCGTGTCCGTCTTTTAGCATGTAGCTCGTTGCACGTCCGAGCTCTACAGCTTCCTGCTGCTTCACGCAGTCCAAGCTGTTCAGAAAGGACTTTTAGCATATTAACTTCATACATTTGGAGCCAGAAAAAGAGTTAATAACTTACTGAAAAGCCGTTTCTCCGCGGTGCCCTTCCAACTAGCTGGGCCCGTTAGCCTAGCTGCCCTGTTAGCTTCGCCCGTTAGTACAGCCCATCCAAAACAAAAAGGCTGCTGCAGCGGTTTGTCCTCCTTTTACCATGTTAGCTCGGTGTCCAACCGACATTTTAGGCTGCCAGGCGGACATCGACGCAAGCTCTTGGCAGCAGATCCAGATCTGCGCGCACACGGAGGCCGCCATTACCAGCCGCCCGGACCCATAACACTGTAACACTGACGGACCGGAACCGGAAGTTCACCGATCGGCATAAAAACACTAAAAAATAATAATAAAACTAATAAAACGTTATTTATAAATTTATTAAGCTCAGTTTAAACCCGACTTAATTTCTGGTTTGTCTCCAGTTGTTACGGAAGAAAAATCACTGCACTTTGTCTCCAGCCGATTGCTACAGCTGGCCAGCTGTGGCTCGTGGATACAACACCGTCATTATCTCCAACAATGCAGAGCAGCCAATTAGCTACCTTGCCCCCCTCCTCACACACGTCCAACTGAACTCCATCTTCACTCCCCCCACCTCTAGTTTAGGGGTGAGTACATAGACTACTGGCACTTTTTCCAAATGTTTTGCAAAACCAAACCATTCTTGATGTTTCTCCATGTAGCCGATAGCAGTGGTGCTGTGTCCAGGCTGGGAGAGGGCTCAGATGGTTTACGACATGCTGGAGGAGATCAAATTCTACCAAATCCTCCACCCAGTCGTCATCCTGCTCGGCGTGGGCAAGAACGAAGCTAAAGCTGCAAAAGTTCCACAAAACTGTAAGCACGATGTAATCCCATTCTGGTGGTAGTCACTGGACACTTTTACAAAACTCTTCAAGCTTCCTGACTGTCTCAGTGTGGTTTCTGAATTGACTGAGGTAGGGATGCACCGATCCACATTTTTGTACTTCCAATACCAGGGCCAGGACTTGAACCTTTTACTGCAGCCAGTCATTACAGGGTGCTTCCCCATAGTTGCCTCAACTTTTTGGCTTCAGTCCTGCCTTTAAGTAGAATAAAATATTCTCATTAGTGCTCCACATCAGCACAGCTGGATTTCAAGGATGGTTCATTGTCAAACCAGCTCACCATTTGCATGTTTGCAGTACGAAATTCGATCTCAGGTCCCAGATCAAGAAGTCTAACAATTAAAAAATAAATACAAAAGATTACAAAAAATATACTGTATAATAAAGTAAACAAAAAAGTAAGATGAAGCTGAATTAAGTGCAGCTGGAGTTCATCAGTCTGAAAGCTGCAGGGAAGAAACTCTCTGAGCCTGGTGGTCTTGCTCTGAATGCTCCTCAGCCTCCTGCTTGATGGGAGGTGCTGGAACAGACTGTGTGCAGGATGAGTGGAGTCCTTCATGATGTGGCATGCCCTCCCCCTGCATCATGAAGTATAGAGGTCCAAGGTGATGGGAAGGCTGCTCTCCACAGTCTTCAGTGCAGCCGTAACCAGCCTCTGCAAGTGGAGGGGTGGATAAGGCTGCTCTGAAGTCTGTGGGGAGAACAATTTTTTTTGGTCCAAGACATTTTGGGTTCTGCAAAGCTGTTTTTAAATCTGAAGACTAGCTTCTTTGCTCGACGTGAAGGTATTATGAACAGGCAGAGGCATTTTAAAACAGACTGATTAATGAAAGTGCTTAGTTACCGCAGAATTCAACTTATTAAATAAATTGTTAGTTTTCAGTTTGTTTGTTTGTTGTTAAAATTCAGTCGTTTGTCTTCATTTTGTTTTCAACAGGCCTCCTTTTAGTGACCAACCCCTTCACTCTGGTCCGTCTGCTGTCCTGCCACTGTTTCATGTTCTTACGGATGTACCACCTGATTCTAGATGATGCTGAGGAGCTTTTTGCTCTTGCTCCTGATCAGGTGCTCGTTTGCTATTTCTTACTCAAAAACTCTTAAACTCTTTTTAACAATCCAGACATCTCTGCTGTTGATGGATGTTCTGTGTTGTCCTAGTTCTGGTATTCATATGCAGGAGTTAGTGGTTTCCACTTCAGATGAGTAAAAGGCTAGTGGCAGTTTATTTCACTGTTACCTCCACCATTATACAAGCAGGGCACACCACCCTGTCAACAGAATGAACCCTCCCGTCGACAACTGGTGGCACTAAAACTTCTACTCACTTGAATATTCTCCATTCAATTCCAGTTTAGAAAAACACTCATTCCATAAAACTACCAACATTTACTGTTTAAATCCCTCTGTGACATGGACATTGGCGTACTTGTCGTGACATAATTAAGTTGTAACACTAACATTTTATATGGAGTACCTTTACACTGTCCTTACAGATGGAAACCATCTTGCAGCATTTCCAGAAGGTGACTTGCAATGAGGAGCAGACAAGTCCCAGTCCCAAGCAGCTTGTTGCAGTGGCGAAACGATGGACCGATCACATGGAGAGTCTGATCGGCAGTCACATGCCTTCACCCTACATTGTCATAAGTGTTCCTGAAGAAGCTGCCCTCTACGGGAATGTACAACAGGTCAATCAAATCGTACCTGATTTATTTATTTTGTCAAATATAAAATACAGTTGAAATCATTGCACCTGTTAACACAAAGACGTAGGTTATTAAATCGTATTGTCATTATCAGACGTATTTTCTAAAGGCTTCAGATTTACTTATTTATGGGGCGGCTGTGGCTGAGTGGTTAGAACAGTCATCCGCCAATGCAGGAATTGGGGGTTTGAATCCACCAGCAGTCACATGCCGAAGTGTCCGTGGGCAAGACACTGAACCCCTTATTGCGTCAGATGTGTTTCCCTTCAGTGTATGAGTAATAAAGCTCTGATTAGTCTATTTAGAATGATTTGTTCAATTAGCTTAGTATAGATCTAGTAGAGTTCTGTATGAAGGGTAAATGAGGCACAGGTTTTTGTAAAGAGCTTCGAGTGTCTTGATAAGATAGAAAGGTGCTATACAAGTACAGTCTATTTACCATATACTTAACATTATTTGAAAACATTGAAAATTAAGGAATTACCAACTTTTTCTCGTAACATAGATCCAGTTTTCAAAACAAATGCACACGTATCAACATTATGTCCACAAAGGCTGAACGCAGTGATGCCTGATCCTGTTTCTGTGCAGGCCGTCCTCATGACGGTTGAAAGCAGCAAGGTGTCATCACTGCTGGGCGTGTTGGATTTCAGTCCTGCTGTTGGTCAGAAGTCGTTGATTGTAACAAACTCCGCTCAAGAGGTGGAAGACGTGTTCAAGGTGAAAACAGCTCCATCTATTAATCGTTTTCTTAGGAAATGTAAGAAGCTGTTTTTAGAGAAGTCCATTTCCTGTTTTTACATTCTTCAGTCAACTTCTTTTGGCTTTTCCCTCTTCAGGGTCTCCACAGTGAGTCATCCTCCTCCTTCTCACTCTGTCCTCTGTGTCCTCTGTCCTCACTCCAACTACATCCATGTCCTCTCTAACTGCATCCATATGTCTCCTCTTTGTCTTTTTCCTGGCAGCTGCATTTCTAACATCCTTCTACCAATAGTAGTCCTTTTTGCCATCACAGGGCCACATAGAGACAAATGAGTCAACCATTAACTGTCTCACTCACACCTAGGGACGATTCAGAGTTACCAATCAGTCTAACATGCATGTATTTGGTCTGTGGTCTGGAGAAAACCCACACATGCACGGAGAGAACATGCAAACTCCACCCAGAAAGGTCCCGGTTTGGATTTCGATCTGGCGACCATCTCAATGAGACGTAGCAGCTCTACCAACTGAGCCACCTTGTCGCCCACAATGAAATATTTTCCATTTTTTCTATTTATTTTTAAGGTTATGCTTAAACATATTTCCCTATGTTTAAAATCCCTAAGGGCCAAGCTTTACCATTTGAAATCCCAGATTAAATTATTCTTTACATGCATACATGTTTGACAAGCGACATTAAATTCAGATTGTGATTTGGTTTTAACCCATAACTTGATGTTACCTCAAAATCAAGAAGAAAGACAAATAAGATGGCAACATTTGTGTAAAGGATCCGGTTTTTATTTTCTGGCATGGGCAGAACCAGCAGTATGAAGCCAGAAAATAGAAACAAACATCTGACCTAGTGCTGGTTCTGCTCAGTAATGGGAGCAGAATATACAGTACTCTCTAACTGTAACAAGATACTGCAGGAAATGCGGCTGGTTTTATAGTTACAATTTTTTATCTTTATAGTTAATTTTTTGTTTTTTGTTGATCCAGTCAACCCTTGGAGCTGATTTTGTTGCCATGTCTGACAGTCGACACCCACTCCTCTTTATAGGAGTTCATAAAATGTAAAGAAATGTGGTTAAATAAATGGGATCAGGGTCCTCCAGAGTTTTTTGTACTGGCATCTTTTATTGAGCTTTCCATTCATCCATTCAATCTGCTTTTCTGTGTTTGACTTTTCTATAATTATCAATTTCATAAGCATAGTTAAGTGTTTTATTTATTTATTTATTTTTTAAACTTACCTGTTTTTCAGGCTGTTAGCAACAAATCAGCGTTCTGTCTGAAGACCCATGAAGGATTGAGTCACCAGTTTGATCTTGTGAAGGAGCAGTGGGGGAAGGACATTGGTCCTGGCACTCAAGTTATTCTGGGTACAGTTCCAACTTCTGAACTTAAGCACAAGAACCAGTCTGACTGACATCGATCCTTGCTGTTGTCACTTGTGTTTGTTCTGTGACTTGCAGTTACCACCAATGATTGTCTGAGGCGTCTTGGTATCAGAGATGCAACTTGTCTCATCCACTACGGGTTTCCTACCTCTCCCAAAGTGTTTGGCAACAGACTCTTTTGCATGAGTGAAAACTTCAGAAATATGTGTGAAGCCGTAAGTCTTGACTTAATCTTCTTTCCTTTTTAAAGAGATTATCTGTTCATCTGCTTATTTAAGTATCCAATAACCAGCTATGCAGTGAGTGTTAAGCATGAGGAAGGAGGCTGCGTTTAGGTTTTCAGCTAGTGCACCTGCATTGCGAGCTGCTAGTTTAGCGTTACGTCAGTGCCGGCAGGTGGTTGGAGCATTGGGTAGGCGGGGCGCTCGATTCTGTTGACGGGGCGGGGCGCCCCGCCTATATAACGGTAGGGGAAACACTGCTATAACAATAAGCTATTTCTGATGAAGAGCAAGTTAAATGTGAACTATTAGCAGTGCTTCCACTATCATTATACAAGCAGGGTGCCCAGTCAACAGAACCGAGCACCCTTTCTACTGAACCGCATGCGCGCACACACATACCCGTCAACAAAAATCGAGATGAGCTCCCTGCCATGGCAGGTTATTTAGGGGAAACACTGATTAGTGTATAGACAAATGGGGAAAAACTAATGACGTTTCCTGTCTTTTTTGTCTCTATGGTCTGCTCCCAGTATCAACCAAAGGGTGACTCACAGCTCTGCAGGTCTGTCCTGCTGCTTTCAGAGAGGAACACCTCCCACGCTGTTGGAGTTCTGCGCTACGTGAAGCGAACTAACGCCCTGCTGCCCCCAGAACTCATAGCCTTTGCTCAGGGGGTCCATGAGGCCCGTGAAGACCAGAAGATGGACCACGCCCTCTGTAGCTACCTGAAGAGTTTTGGATTCTGCAGGTTTGTTTACTGACTAGTGGATTTTTCACATGATCAAACTTTTAACCAGGATTCCAAAACAATCTGTTTTAAATGGGACTTCTGTTCAGTTTATTTACATTTTGCCAAGTCACAACAGAAATCATCTCAGGGCACTGAGCAGAAACATTCACCAGTAGTCCCTCGCTACTTAGTGGTTCGGTTTTTGCAGACTCTATATCTGTTTTTTTTTTTTTTTTTAAGTAAGATTAGACATGACACAACTGGCTGATTGATGGATGAGCTGCACGATTGGCATGGAATATTTATTTTAAATTAATTATTTAAAATAATAAATAATTATTTAGCACCTGCTGCATCTGTGTGCAGCCCACAACTGCAGGAGAAGCTTCCTCCTGCAGCGTGTCATATCTCCACTCTGCAGAGAAATGGGCATGGCCGAGAGAGCTGGCAGGTGGTAGAGAAATGAGATGACATTCTACTACGGTAGAAACTAATGGGGATCCTTAAATAAACAAATAAACAAAAATACATAAGTTAAAGAAATCAAAAATAAATATATATTCATATAATCAGAATAAAAGCAAACCTGCAAGAATGGTAAACAGTTAAAGTAACAAAATACAGTAAGGCCTAAACTTAAAATGTTAAACACAGAAGTACAGGTTGTCCTCGACCTACGGCGCCATCGACCTACGGCGCTCCGTACTAACGGCTCCGCCCCCCAGTGATGTCATCGCGCCGTTCGTTGCTTTTTTTAATGCAGCATTTTATATATTTTTCGTTTTTTTGAGGGCATTTTGTTAACTAACTGCTTGGAAACACATTTAGAATCATTAATACGGCCGTTCGAA
>JARVLU010000002.1:1885512-1898347 GCA_031762415.1 Simpsonichthys santanae | reverse complement strand
GAGAACTCATTTTCAAGAGAGACCTGTTAGGGAGCAGATGGTGGGGGTTAAGGGCCTTGCTCAGAGGCCCAGAGTGGAGCGAATGAGGGTGGAGGCAGGTGTGGGTGTTTCACCTTTTTCCACCCACATTGTTAATGTGTGATTCAGAAGTTGAGCATCAGAACTGAATAAATTATCTGACATGATTGTTTGGTCCAGTGCTTATTGACGGCTCTACCAGTGCATTGTTGTATTTTTCAAAATGGAGCGGCGTGCTGAAGGTAAAACCAACGTCTTTTGCAAGATTCTGTGATGATTTATCTTAAATTAGCTTCATAATTCTCATTTGTTTGATCTGAAATCTCTTGTGTTAGAATGTTAATTTATGTCATTCTGCTTTGTGCAACAGCTCCAGGGTGCAAGTACAGTACTCTTCTTTTTTTCAGTGAAGACTAAACAGCAGATTCAAAGGTGTTGTATTTAGAATGGCAAATACAGAGAGATTATAGATTTTTTTTTCTCTACTTATCCTGATGTATGCTCAATAATCCAGGTAGAAAAATCTAACAATCTTTTATTCAAAATACTTCTTCAGTCTGAGGAGCTGCAATAAACTCAGTCTTATAAATAGCACCTTCTCATAGTGGATCAACCAGTTTGTTGTTAGGTTTAGTTGTCATATGAAGGTCGTCACAAGGTCAACAATGCAATGAAATGCTCAAGACGAGAAGAACTGTCCCGACTTGCCAAAAAAAAAATTACTAGAAATACGCAACTAAAATTAAAAAACAAGGTGCCAAAGGTGAAAAAGAAATACACTACAGCAGTGTCAGTGTTAGCAGCATGGTCCTGTTAGCAGCGTGGTCCTGTTAGCAGTGTGGTCCTTTTAGTAGCATGGTCCTGTTAGCAGTGTGGTTCTGTTAGCAGCATGATCCTATTAGTGGTGTGGTTCTGTTAGCAGTGTGGTCCTGTTAATAGCATGGTACTGTTAGCAGCACGGTCCTGTTAGCAGTATGGTACTTTTAGCTGCATGGTCCTGTTAGCAGCATGGTACTGTTAGCAGTGTGGTTCTGTTAGCAGCATGTTACTGTTAGCAGCATGGTCCTGTTAGCACCATGGTCCTGTTAGCAGTGTGGTTCTGTTAGCAGCATGGTACTGTTAGCAGTGTGGTCCTGTTAGCAGTGTGGTTCTGTTAGCAGCATGATCCTATTAGTGGTGTGGTTCTGTTAGCAGCATGGTCCTGTTAGCAGTATGGTACTTTTAGCTGCATGGTCCTGTTAGCAGCATGGTACTGTTAGCAGTGTGATTATGTTAGCAGCATGGTCCTGTTAGCAGCATGGCCCTGATAGCAGTGTGGTTTTGTTAGCTTTGTGGTCCTTTTAGTAGCATGGTCCTGTTAGCAGTGTGGTTCTGTTAGCAGCACTGTTAGCAGTGTGGTCCTGTTAGCAGTGTGGTCCTGTTAGCAGTGTGGTCCTTTTAGTTGCATGGTCCTGTTAGCAGCATGGTCCTGTTAGCAGTGTGGTTCTGTTAGCAACATGGCACTGTTAGCAGTGTGGTCCTGTTAGCAGTGTGGTCCTTTTAGTAGCATGGTCCTGTTAGCAGCATGGTACTGTTAGCAGTGTGGTTCTGTTAGCAGCACTGTTAGCAGCATGGCACTGTTAGCAGTGTGGTCCTGTTAGCAGTGTGGTCCTTTTAGTAGCATGGTTCTGTTAGCAGCATGGCACTGTTAGCAGTGTGGTCCTGTTAGTAGCATGATGATAAAGATGACTGCAGCAACTGACGATGACTGCCCTCCAGAACCAGCTCCAGCAGACACAGAACATCCAAGGTTTCCCTGTGGAATCAAACTGTTTGTAGAGTTTGGTCCATGCAGGCAGATGGAGGATTGTGGAGACAGCCGCCATGACAGGCTGGAGCCTGAGGCTGGAGGGGGCTGGGAATAGAACCATGAAGGCAAAACGGTGACACAAAATCCAAAAGTGTGTCGCTGTCATACCTGCAGCGTGGGTGTAGAGCGGTGCAAAAAAGTTAAAAACAACAGGAACAACAAAAGAGCGAGTCGAAGCAGAGCTCCCTGCTGCCCCAGTGCATGTGACATGACTCTGACATCAAGAACTGCTTGATCCACTGTTTGAAGACTGAGTTTAGTGCAGCTCCTCAGACTGATCTGGTCTTTTGGATAAAGACGAAACGTTTCAACATCTGTCCAGATGTGACTCAACTTTGTTAGATTTTCTCTACTTAAAAAAAAAAAAACTGTAGCAAATTCTTAATTTTTTTGTTTCTTAATGCCTGAAGTTTGGAATTTTACAAATAATAAATTCATGGATCATAGATGATTCTTTTATACACAAAAAAATAAACAGTTGATAAACATCCTTCAGAGTGATGATGATGATGATATACTTTTCTCCAGAGGTTGTAAACCTGAAGGAAGCACGTGTGAGAACATCTGTTCTGACATTAGAAAATCAGAATATCTTCAGTGTGATTTGAATATTCTGTCTAACAACTAACCTCTGTCCAGTTCTGGGTTTCTCCCAGTTTTGCTGACCAGAACAGGAAGCAGGAAACTTTCACTTTCACTTTCCCTCAGCTCCTCACAGCTTCATCTGACAGGTAAACGCTTTTACTTCTCTTACAAACTGTACATTTAAGAGTTGGTCCTCACTAAAATACTGTATGAGACTTTCAGTAGAAACCCTCAGATACCGTCCAGATCTGCAAAATGCTTGTATCGATTCTAAAGTTGTTGTGAGTAAATGATCGGACAAACTTTTATGTTCAAAGTTTATATTTGATCTTGCTGCCAGCTCCGAGGCAGAATGTTCATTTCTGAGCATAGACGTGTTTCTATCATGTTTTATGAGGGAACGACGGGCGCTCTGGTATCGATCCCATCGCGCTCGTATCGATACCGCTCATGGCGGTTCTGGTCGAGCTCCAACAAACAGGAAGTGAACATAACGGCCTTATTGAGAAAACTGGGTGAAATGAAATGGACACTAAAAGTCAAAGTAGATGGAAAATATAGATGAATCTGGACCCAAAAAAATAAACAAACAAAAAAAATTTTTTTTTTTTTGCTGTTTTGCATCTGCCGCTTTCTGCATTTATGATTTTAATTTGTCCAAATGAATGCCCCTTTTTCATCACTTTGTGACTTATGATGGCAGACTTTTATTCTTCTTAAATTATGTTTGTTTGGGTTTTAGATCATGTTACAAATCCATCCGTCCATCCATCCATCCATCCATCCATCCATCCATCCATCCAGTCACCACAGAGACAAACAATTCTCTCTCTCTCTCTCTCTCTCTCTCTCTCTCTCTCTCTCTCTCTCTCTCTCTCTCTCTGTTATTCTGTCTCATAAAATCTCTTGCTTGAAGTTTCAGATTAGAATGTGATAAAATGTGGAAGGTTCAGGTGTGAGGTCTTTTTGAAGCTTCTGTAGATTATACAATGAACTTTATGCACTTTCGTCCTTTTCAGCCAGTTATGGAGATTGCCAAAGACATCCTGTCCCTCGCCTATGACATTTACTGTCTCGTTGAGGATGTGAAAGCCAATAAGAAGCGCTGCCAGCGTGTTTCTGAGCGGGTCAAAGCCTTAGAGGGCCTGGTGAGTCCCATCTCCCAGAGGGATGTGGTCCAACCCTCTGATCAGGTGGAGACGGCCCTTACAGGACTCTCCATCACTCTCAAATCAGCTCACGAGCTCATTAAGAAATACGTCTCAGCAAACCTGGTGAAGCGTATTCTGAAGTCCGGCAGTCACGGCGACGAGTTCAACAGCATGAACGACCGGCTGAACGACGCCTTTCAGAGTCTGGCCTTGGCTCTGCAGCTGGAACAGGGGAACGCAGCGTTCCAGCTGTTCGAGCAGAACTCCAGGCTGGAAGAAGACGAGAGGGACAGGAAGGAGGATGACGCTGAGATGAAGAGAAGTGAGTTCAACAGACATTTGAATGACCACAAATGTGTGCAGTAATCAGCCTAAATGCATCATGTGATCAGCTGCTCTGCTGGAATGATGCAGTTTCAGAAAATCTAGTTGGTGGAAAATAATTCAAAAGGTTTTGGTTTCAGTTCATTTTATCTGAAACTGTTAAATGCAGGAGAGGAAACTTCATGTTTTACCTCATCGCTTCAGTGACTGCATGTCAAGCGTCTGTCTGTTGTGCAGTGCTGTTAGAATACGCAGAATATGTGGAGGCGATGCAACGAGACCTTGAAGATATCAAAACCAGCGTTACTAAAATCGTGGAAATGTGTGAGTACACAGAAATGTATCAAGACTACCTGGCAACACAACGGCTGCATCCATGAATCAGGGTTAGGGGTTACATGGACCTGAAATAATGTTTCATTATTTTTGACTGAATGGCAATAATATATGTATCTCTTGATATTTTTTCTTTGCATAAAGTAAAATATTTCTGAGTCACAGCTACAAGTCCTACCTGTCCACACATAAGAAAATAAACTTGGCATTTTTAAAATAATAATTCTCTAAATAAAATAATTATAACAAGTGCAGGAATCGGGGGTGCAACCGGCGGGACTTAGCTAAACACGTCTTACTCGTCTGCCGACATAGAGCGCCCCCGAAGTCGATGTTTTTATTTATTTTACCTGCTTAAAAACAACAAATGAAATTTAGCTGTTGAGCTAATCCAGACACGTGTTTGCAGCCGTGTGATGCAGAAATCTGGATGAACGAGCACCGTCTTTTTAAATACATTAAATGAAAAGAAAGATGACCGTCCTCTGTCTTCATAGTGAATAAACCCAGCATCTTCAGCGTGGACATCCGGCTGATCAAACCAGAGGAGCTGGAGTACAACCAGGAGTCGTTCATCATGGAAACACCAAGCTCCAAGGTCTACAAAGGACAGTTTGGTGGATTCACAGTGGCCATCAAGAAATACCTCGACCTGCTCACCAGCCCAGGGTACAGTCTCAACTCCAAACTGACAAAACAACCGAAAAATGTTTGCAAAGTTTTAAAACTCCACACAGGCTCAAACTTCTCAGACACACAGGCTCAAATATAAAGTTACTCACTGATATTGAATGAAATAATAATATTCATGAACGAGCGTCTGGTAGAATTCTGGCTGGATGGTTGATTTCTCTTCTTGGCTGAATTTGTAGAGATCATTTAAATAGTTTTGTTCCCGTGCTTAATTTGTAAACCAAACAATGCCGGAACGCAAACAGCGGGGGCACCTGGGTGTCCTCCCCCAGAAACTTGGAATAAAGTAGATGCCATTTCCTGCGTTCTGGTGTATTTTAAGGGGTTGTTAAACATCTACAAAGTATATTTACATAAGTAAGCAGTTGATTCAATAACTTATTTTAGAGAGCAACCAGAAGTAGCCTGACCAACAGCTCTCCCTGTGTGAATAGAGCACCCTTCGCTTCTCTCAAGCATCCAACTCACCCTCTCCCGCTCAAACCAGAGGAGTGAGAGTATAACCAGGAAACTTTTTTTTTAATGAAAGTAAATTGGACAGTCTTTTCAACATTTTGATTGCTGTTATTTAGTCAAATTGGCATCGTTGTTTTGATACGTGATGTATGTCATGTGATTACCCATCAAACATTTCTCTCATATTTTTAATTAATAAACAAAATTTAATTAATGACTCACTTAAACTGTAAAACTGATCTGCAATTTAGTTGTGCTGTTTAGTTATGTTTTTGTGTTTTTAATTAAATTGCCCAGCTTACTTGAAGGAGCAGCTCTAATGTGATATTAAAAAGCTTGTGTGTGGCTGTTGTGTTTAAAATGAGTGTTTATGCAATTATTTGCAGTTTACATATCCAGTATAGGTTTTATTCATTCAAGGCAGTCATATTTGTTCATAACTTTATTATAAGAAAACCTGAGAGTTACCAGAGCCAAGCAGACAGTTACCGGAACGCACCTTGTCAAAATAAGAGTTCCTGGATCCTGTTCCAGCAGGATCCAGCTCAGATTAAGCCCTGCTTTGTTGCCTTGAAATGGACCTGGCTATTAAGCAGAGTCCAACAATTTTTATTGGGTTGAGGCTGATGCTTTAGGAAGGCCATTCCAGAAGCTCAATGTGAACCTTTTTTACTTTGTATCATCAGAAACTGGTTCTGATGGGTTCAGGATCATTGTCCTGTTGGGAACTCCCAACTTTTCATTGCCTAGTTACTGATTTGAGGTTAAGTTTAATAATTTAAAGGTAGCCCTCCTGCTTCGTTATTTCATACACTTTGTGTAGAGCATCAGTACCACTGCATGATGATACTACTACCGTGCTCAACAGTTGGTACAGTGTTCTTGGGTCCAAAGGCCTCACCTCAGCTCTCACAAGCATCCTACCACTTATCACCACTTATTAATAGATTAAAGTGAATACTGTATATGGATATTTTTGACCGTATGTGTATCAGAGAGAATTCATAAATAATTCAAACTTGTTTTTAAAAATCACTGAAGTTCTACGATAAATTGTTTAAAAACAAAATTATTCTGACATTTATGCCTATGCTGGGTTCTGATCAGAACTGTGTCCATAAAATAAAAAAACCTTTGCTCACACGCAGGGAGGTAAAGTCCATTTTTGACACGGAGGTCGACACCATGAAACGTTTCGAGTCTCCAAACATCCTGCGAATGTTTGGCATCTGCATCGTGGATGAGAACAGTGAGTAACCGCTGCACGAGATTCACACAAACCTGGCATTAAAATAAAAAGAAAGAAATGTGATGTAGTCTTCTGACTGCCTGCAGCACCTAAACCTCAGTACCTCATCATCATGGAGTACTGTGAGAAGGGAAGTCTGCGAGATGTTTTGAGTTCAAAATGGGAGCTGACCTGGACCAGGAAAGCGTGCATGTGCCTGGATGCAGCGCAGGGACTTTATCGGTAAGCTTGCAGTGAGTCACCGCTTTATTTTGTCTTATTTTTAGAGGATTTTAAACCATTATTTTAATTTCTCTCACCTTTATTTACACTGGTGCTAATTAGCACACTGCACCTTTTTCTTAGGAGTGACTTCAAGAGAACGTGCAAGATTCAGTGAAAAGTCCCTAATGAGACTCTAATGGAGCTGCCTGTTCTGATCAGCTCTGACAGAAATGATAAATAATATGATGAATAATATGATAAAACCACTGATGAACCTGGGCCATCACCTGTAGTCTCATAACTGTAAATAAGTCAAAACAGAAAATGAATCACTAAAGAAATGTTTCAAATTTCATTTAAAATGCTCAAAATGAAACTGGGTCTGTCTGAATGTGCTGTCGAACATGTAGCCTTTAAAATGTCGTCCTCCTCACTAAGTCTTGTTTCAGACGAGCAGCTCTCACCTTCTGACTGCACATCTGTTCTACCTCCAGTAGATTAGCACCTTCAAAGTGTTCATGGTGTCATTAGTTGCTTTTTGTTTTGAACAGATTGCTTGTGGAAGGGCTAAAAAATTATCTCTGTATTTTACTAATTCTAAAAGAAATTGTTTAAATTTTATTGATGGGTTCAATAAATAAATAAAATGCAATGGTTTTGTCTCAGACTGCACCTGACTGAGGAAAAAAGTAAAGTCCATGGGAGCATTACTAGCAGCAAGTTCCTCGTAGATGCAAACTACAGAGTCAAGGTAAGTGTGACACATAACCTGAGCAGTTTGGTGCGTTCAGAAATAAGTATGTTACTGATGGTTTAGTTCCAATTAATGCCACTAGGGGCATCGTGGCTGTGCCAGTTGCTGTGGTCGTTGCAGTCTTCTCAGACAGGCTCAAATCAGGAAGCAGACCACTTGTTGCCGACCTCATCATTTTCTCAGTTCTTTACAGAACAAACTGAATCTCGTGACGTTCTGCACGTTGTTTTTCTTCCATTTGATTTCAAATGTTGAAGTGATCACCGATCACGATCATTCAGGATTTTTTTTCCAGCCACATTTCTTCCTGGAAGACGATGGGTCCTCACTTTCCTTCCAGTTTTTAATAATGTGTTGGACAGTTCTTAACCCAGTTTTATTAGTTTCTGGATCTCCTTAGATGTTTTCTCTGCTTGATGCCAATGATTTGACCCTTCTCAAACAGACTGACATCTTTTCCACAACCACGAGTTGTGTCTTTCGACATGGTTGTTTAAGAAATGAGAAGCAACTCATTGCACCAGTTGGGGTTAAATAACTTGTTTCCAGCTGAAAGATAATCACCCATGCAGTAATTATCTAATAGGAGACTTGTACCTGTTTGCTTGGTTAAATCCAGGTGGCAACTTTGTTTTTTTGCCCAGGCAGAAAAAAATTAAACTATTGTGAAGAAGTTCTATGTTGAAAACTCTAGTGTCACACCCTAATCAGCTGATTTAACTCCTGAGCTACAAATGTCTCATTCCTCAAGTCCAGCCACTCCTGAACCAGAGATAACGTCAAGCGTCTTACCTGCTGAGGAGGAAAAGAACTGGACTGTTGCTCAGTGGTCCAATGTCCTCTTTTCAGATGAACGTACATTTTCATGTCCTTTGGATATCAGAGTCTGGAGGAAGAGTGGGGGATGCCTTCTAGACTCTACGGCTGTATAAGTCTGCAGCAAACTCTGTTTGATGCTCATTCCATGACGTGTTCCTTGCATTGTTTATCTGTGTATGTAATCTGTCTTGAATGAGTCCTTGCAAGTAAAACCAGTTAAAATCTTCTCCTGCCATCAAGTGTGGTTCTTTTATTCAAGCAAGTTAAATAGAGGATATTTTATCCAGCAGTGATATTTTTAGATGCACCTGTAGTATACTGTAGTGTAAAGTCAATTAGGAAAATTAAATGTGGATTAAAATTGTGGGAACTTCTGTTTAGTTTTCACACTCTGACTTTAGTTTAACACTTTATCATCTGTGTTGTGTCCATTAGAGCCTTGAGACTGTTTTTTTTCTTTGATACCTGATTAATTCATGTTTCAATACCTACAAGAGAAAATGACCATCTTCTTTCTGTATCCCAGAGAGTAATGATGCAGATTGTGCAGGAGCTCTGCAAGCGGCCAGGACTCAACAAATGTGGGTTTGAGATGCCCACCATCTACATTCCCAACCCGAACAAGGTAGGAGTTCATCTTTGAGCTCCACGTGGATCATTTAAAGTCGCTGTCTATTTATTTATTCTTCCTTTGTTTGTGTTTTTGTTCGTAGCCCAGCCGCTGTGTGAACCAGATCGAGGACGTCTGTCGTACGGTCGAGAAGACCATCAACCAGACGGTTCAGAATACGCTCAACTCTCTGGAGAGGGACTGTGAGCTCATCGGCGAGGCCGTCGCAGATAAACTCAGTAATGACCGGTGAGTGATCGACACATCCTTAATTTTTTATATATATATTTTTTCATAATGTCAAATGCTGGATTACGATTGGTTCTATCAGAGTATAACCTCGACCGTTTGATCTTGCAGACAGACCAGTTTGGAGAACAGACGAGCGCGTTGCAAGAGCTGCTTCCTGACCCTGCTGGGTTTCAGCGTCCCTCTGGCTTTGTTGGCTCTGCTGATCCTTGGCTCTGTGTCTCGGGAGCTTCTGGAGATGGCGCTGGGCCATGAAGGCACTGAGGCCCTCTCACTCTACCTGGTGAGTGTTCAGTACTGATCTCTTGTGTTAATTTAAGCATTGCACCTAAAATAAGGCTGCCTTTGTCTCACACAGACTCCCATAGTGAAAGTATTTGAGTCCCTGACTGGAGAGCAGCAGCTCTACGTCTGCGGCGGCCTGGTCCTGTTGTCCTTCCTCCTGCTCATCTTCGCACGCTTCTCCTTCAGGTAGGAGACGTCAGTTTGCTCAGAAGGTCACAGTTTTTATTTGTGATACTTTTGTTTTTATCTCTGACCTAAATTTACCATCCTTCCCAAGTGACCTTTTTTATTTTTATAGTTTCTTCTTTTATGTGGGTTAATTTAAACATTTAGTTTTAGAGGGGGCGTTGAGAAATTAGTGAAAAGAAACAGATTTTAATGTCCTATAAGCATAAAGTTAATAGAAAACACATTTAATGTTTTGTGTATTTAAAACAAAGGGAAACAAACCAAAGGAGTGTATCTGGGTGCTTGTGACTTCTAATGTCCGTTATGTAAAAAATGAGGTGTTTCCAGAAACATGAGCCCTGGGGTCAAACTGTTAGTCCATAAAGTCCTTCAGGAAGATTTAACTCATATAAATTAAGCCCCCTTTTACTCTGTGTTTTTCACAGTAACATATATTAGATCACAGAAGCATTCAAAGCCTTTTCCCTCAAAATTGTTTTATTTTTTGTAAATAGTTTGTTGTTTAGTAGCTGCATTCATAAATTACAGTCCTTCTGTGTTTAGGGTGTTTTCCATGTTTTTCTCCAGAGCTTAACAAACTTTGTGACTCCGATTCTTTGCAGGACTCGCTCGACTCTTTCTAGCAAACAGAAGCGGCAGCTTCAGGAGAAGCTCGAATATGTTCAGGAGGTGGTGAAGAGCAAAAAGGTACCGCGCTTGTGTCTGATCCAGAAATGGTTCTGACAGGAAATGAGCTCTTTCTAATGGTCTGTTCTCTCCCCGTAGAAAAAGCTGTATGAAGAATATTTACGCCAGAGCGTCAGCGATCACGACATGGACTTGTGAGGAAAAAGGTGGACGCTCCCACCATGATTGAGGACCTTTTTTTTTTTTGCCAAGGTTTTACACCAAATGACAAGTCACACAAAACCAGCCAACCGTTTGTTAATTTTTATTAAAAGCATGTTCAGAGTTTACCTGTTGGACCATGCTGAAGCCGTTACAAACACTACCTGCAGACCAGATGAATACTGTTACTGGTTAGTTCTTGTTAGCACTTGTATCCTGTGCCTCTGCTCAACTCTAAGGAATTCAGGAAAATGCCACTTTCAAAAAAAGCTTCCCAACTATTTATACTAACACAAAGCACTGGTTTCCATGAGTCACTTTGTATGAAGACATTTACCAGCATTTTTTTATAATGATTTACAATTCTGTAACTATAATGAATTAGTCAGTTTATGAATATGTAATTATGTGCACAAGTTATGCAGGTTTGGTTGTTTGTCCACAATCAGAACTTGCATCAGTGACCAACTCGACTGTCTGTATTTTGTCTTAATTGAGATTATGTTTTCATTACAAGTGAATAAACGCTTTTCAAGTAACTTAATTCTGACTCCAGACTTTTACACTACGATCATCTCGTGATGAGAAACGAGTCAGTTTGGTTTATTTATGTCCAGTTGTTCTTCTTTTATTTGAATTTTTTATTTTTTATTTTTTTTGTTGAAGTTTCTGTGTTCATCAGTCACTGGTAGTTTGATTCAAACGGGGTGTGAATGCCAGTCACTGTTTTGTTACTTTTAGCTTCTAGCCAGCCTTTTGAAACTTTGGGCCTTCAATACTTTTAGCTACTGATACATTTAGCTTTTAGTTAACTCTGATACTGTTGGGTTTTAGCTGATCTTCTGCAACTTTTTGGCTATGAGTTTAACTTCTTTTTGTAGCTTGTATTTTAAGGTGTGAGTGGTGGCACAGAGGTTAGAGAAGATGGGCCTTTGATCGAAAGGTCGCCGGTTCAACTTCCCAGACTGACATCAAAATGTGGGTGGGAATGGTGAAGCACCCTCACCTGCCTCCACCCTCATTTGACCCACCCTGGGCCCTTGAGCAAGGCCCTCAACCCCCACCATCTGTTCCCCTGGGTGCCCTAGATGGCAGCTCCCTGCTCCACACAGAGGGCTGTGGTAGCTCAGTAATCAGGTTGTGTCAGGAAGAGCATCCCACGTGAAGGGAATTGCCAAATCTGAATTTGAGTTAGTTCACAGTGGTGACCCCAGAAGAAGGGAGCAGCTGAAAGAAGAAGAAAAGTTTTTAACTTGTTTTATTTTCAGCTTGCATTTTGATGTTTTTAGCTTTGTTTTCCTACTTTTAGCCACCATTCTACTTCTCTTAGCTTTACATCTCAGTTTCAGCAGCTTTAGTAAAGCGTTCAGCTCTGTGCTTACAGAAAATGCTTTTTCTAAATTGTTGTTTTTAGGTTGGTAAACCTGCAGCAACAGATGTAGCTCAACTCAAATAACTAAACTCTTTATCT
The DNA here is from genome assembly GCA_031762415.1 of Simpsonichthys santanae. NCBI lineage: Eukaryota > Metazoa > Chordata > Actinopteri > Cyprinodontiformes > Rivulidae > Simpsonichthys > Simpsonichthys santanae. The sequence goes on along the minus strand of JARVLU010000002.1, from coordinate 1,886,277 downwards.
CTTTATTTTGATCAGAGCAGAGTTCTGCCATGCACCCATCCCCGAGCTGCAGAGCCTCTGTCTGCTCTCTGCTCATCTTAAATCTTATGCAGAGATGATTGCTCGCTGGAATTGGCAGCAACCTTCAAACTAAAGCACACAGAACAAAAATATCTACTCTTTTCCAGAAGCATCCTGTTAATTGCCTTCATGCACTTTTAACCCAAAGATGCAAATCTTAAACACTTGATCAGTAATACCAGTAATCCTCCACCAGAGGGTAATCTTGTTTTGTGAAGGTGATGATTTATTATTATACTGACTTTGTGACAGGCTGCTGGTGACAAAAAAAAAATACTTTTATTTTTTTACTAAGTTGTGTGTAGATGGAGAAACTGATAGGATTTCATCCTTGAAAAAGATCAATGTATAAAAGTTTAATTAAAAAATGTTCTCAGGTACAAGAACTGAACAGTTTTAAAATAGGTGTTTGTAGAAAATACTTAAAAAAAACATTCAGGAAAGGTCCTAGAAATACTGACCAAAACTCCTTTAACACTGCTGCTGAGGCCTGGTTGGTCATTTTAATGCAAGGGCAGCAGCAGGGGGGTGTCTTGCTCCATGGAAGCGAAATACAAAGACGTTAACAAAAGACTTGTGCACCGTACTTTTTTACAAACCGGATTCCAAAAAAGTTGGAACACTAACTAAATTGTGAATAAAAACTGAATGCAATGATGTGGAGATGGTAAATGTCAATATTTTATTCGTAATAGAACATAGATG
>JARVLU010000002.1:1827357-1842074 GCA_031762415.1 Simpsonichthys santanae | reverse complement strand
ATGGTTTCTGGAGGCCGTCCTGTCCCTCGTCGACTCCTCCCAGGCAGGCAGCCACAGCCAAAGTGGTTCAAGACAAGTTTTTTACTGCTTGGTGGGAGAACAGTGTGCTGGCACTACTCTGACAGATGAAGCCCTCTGGAGTGAGGGTGAAACGTTTCAATTAAAAAGAAACTGTCCAGATGACCTGATTGAGAATGATCAGATTTGGTACCTGGATTATTGAGCATGAACTTTCTTGTGAGTTTGCTTGTTTATTTCTGGAGCTAGCATGCTAGCACTAACCTCCAGGTTATTATATTGGGCTCTGTGCTAAATTAGTGTTATTATACATTTATTTGAATGTGTTTATAGAAAAAAATAATGATCAAACTTTAATACTTTTCTATACTAAATGTCACTGATGGTATTGTTCTACTATTTCTGAACACTTGCATTTGTATTGATCTGGATAATGATAATCAGCCCCTTGTAATGAAGTCTTTCGGACAAAAGACGAAATGTTTCTACTTTTTTGTTTTGTTTTTTTGAACACCACAGGAAAAGATCTATCAGTTAAATTAAACTTAAACCCCCCAAAAAACTGAGGACCAGAATTAGCTTTTTTTTAGATTTTTCTACCTGAATTATTGAGCATGCATCAGGGTGTCAGAGACTGGAGTAATTTAACAGATAAAACAAAATTTAAAGAGAAAAACCCAACAATAAATACAAACATAAATATAAAACCAATAGTTTCCAAACGTAAATGTATGTAACATTCTCAGAAATTCAAAAACAAAGAAATATTTTGTAAATAGAAAATTAAAAATGTGATGTCTTAAGTTGACACATTTTGTAACGCGTTGATAAATATGGTAATAGTCAAATAAATAAAATAAAAACTTTTAACCACATTGATTGGAGGACACATATTTTGATGTATAAAACAGCTTGTACAACAGTAATGTCCCAAAAAAGTTTAAAACTTTACATCATTAGTTAAATTTGTAATTTTTGACCTCAGCAGTCCAAACCAGGTCTGTTTGAAGACAACTAAAAACTCCAGGTCTGTTTGAAGACAGCTAAAAGCTCCAGGTCTGCAGCTCAAGACGCGTTCAGCTTCCTCTGTAGGTGCTGTAGGAGAAACGACTCATCAGCAGAGGGAGGTGAAACTTCTGGGATGGGTCACGGATGGTGAAGACGACCTGGAAACACACAAAAGTATTTTGTCATTTCTGGGACATAGGATTGACTTTATTTATTTCTGCAGTGTAACCCTGACATTAACCTAAAATTAATTCACACCTGAGGCCTAAATGTTACCCTTAACCCAAAATGATGTCATTAAGACCAGGGTTTGGTCCCCCTAAGGACTACTGGTCCTGACAAGGGAGATGATTATACCAGAAAAGGTCCTAAGATGGGACCAAAAAAAAAAAAACCATACATACACACCAGTTGTTTTTGTGTTTTATCAGATTTGGCGACCTCGTGTGTCTTGTCTCATCAATGACTGTCATTTTTTTTTAATAGCACATTTTAAACAACAATGTTGACCCAAGTGTTTCACAAAGAGGTTAATAACAAATAGGAAAAGCCAACAATAAAATAAACTAGAAAGTTCCTGGAAAAACTTTGACGGGACTGTGGCGGCCATTTTAAATTTTGATTTGACAGTAGTGGGCTGCAGGGTGGCACAACTGGTAAAGCTGCTGCCTCTCAGCAAGCAGGTCCCTGGTTCAAATCCCGGGCCACGGGCCTTTCTGGGTGGAGTTTGCACGCTCTCTCCATGCATGCATGGGTTTTCTCCAGGTACTCCGGTTTCCTCCCACAGACCAAAAACACACATGTTAGACTGATTGGTAACTCTGAATTGTTCCTAGGTGAGAGAGAGAATGGTCATTTGTCTCTATGTGTCCCTGTGATAAACTGGAGACCTGTCCAGGATGTACCCTGCCCCTCACACATTGATTGCTGGACATGGACACTGGTGACCCCCGTGACCCAATATGGAAGAACCGGGTAAAGGATAATGGTTGAAAAGAAAAAAATTTTAACAACTGAGGATGTTTGCTTTTCAAATTTAAAAGGACTGTCTAAAAACACACCAAGATTCTTGACAAAAGAGGAACAATGAGGAGCAAGAAGGGCAAGAAAAGCAACCCCATTGAGAAGAGGTTATTTTCCAAATAAAACAACATCAGTCTTGCTTTTGTTCAAGATCAGGCAGTTATGAGTTAACCAGCCTTTGACGTTTTGGCTGTCGTAAGGCAGAGATGTCCATTTTAAAATGGAAATATGTTTGGATGTCATCAGCGTAACAGTCAAAGGAAATGTTATACATGTACTTTTTTAATGAAGATCCCAAAGGCAGCTTGTATAAAGAATACAGAATGGACCCCAAAACAGGAATTCTGAGAAACACCGCAACAAAGAGCTGACAAGGAAGAAGAATATCCCCCCATCATCACAGGAAAAGATCTATCAGTTAAATTAAACTTAAACCCCCCAAACAACTGAGGCTTGAAGACCAACAACATGTTCAAGTCTTAAAAGGATGCTGTAATCAACTGTGTTGTCACGTTATCTGTGTTATGGTGTCTTAGCAAATCTTACCTCAACATATGGGTAGATGGATACAAGACCCAGACTTTCCCAGTATGATCCGGTCTCAAAGCGCAGCTTGTACATGCCCGGGGTGAACGCGTCCTGGCTGATCAGATTGGGACAGCGACCTTCTTCATTCGTTATCCTGAAAGTCAAAGATGGTCTGAAATGTCTCTACTTTTACAGAAACAGATAAGGATAAAAAAATTTTTATTTGAGCCTATTGGTCTCTGACCCAAAAGAAGATTGTACCGGAGCACCATTGTAATGTAGTTTTAAGAATACATCTGCAATGAAGTGAATGTGGGCAACATAAACTAATCAAACTTTTTAATTTTCTTTTCATTTATAATGTGAAAACTTTATGAGATTTAAAACTAAAGCCTACCCGACACTGATCATGCTCCAGATCATCAGCTTGGAGTCCAGACGATGCAGGCTCAGCGCCATTTTGGCCCCTGGAACCCCATCACTGGTGTTCATCACATGTGTGCTCAGAGGGCTGCTCTCTGCTGTCATCATCTGATGGACAGGTCCACCAATCTGCACCTTCTGGACAACCTTTAAATACAAAGACATGATGGTCTTCATGAGACCAGTCCAGGACCATGGCAAACCACAGTCACCATGTTATGAAACTGTCAGGAAGTTGTTGGGAAACTGACAAAAAGTCTGATGAAACATCTGGTTCTAAATTAGCTAAAAGAAAAATCTAATGATTTTAAAAGGAAGACATTGCATCTACAACCTGATACACCAACTCTCTTCTCTAAAGCCCTACAGGGACCTTCTTTTGTAATTATTTAAACTGAGGACTTGCAAATGTGTTAATGATTAAACTGTAGAAAAAAAAAAGGAACAGGATCAAAAGAATTATTGAAGCTTCTTCCAGTGGGTCATTAGGATCCCATGGTAACCACACATCCACGAGCTAAAGAGACTGGTCTCAGCTCACCATATGTCATGGCTGAATGACACCCTGGATCATTTGCAGTTTGCTTTTAGAGTGTGTTTAGCGGGTGGTGCAGTGGTGCAGTTGGCAGGGCTGCCGCCTCTCAGCAAGAAGGTTGCCGAATCGAATCCCAGCCAGGAGGCCATTCTGGGTGGAGTTTGCATGTTCTCTCCGTACATGTGTGGGTTTTCTCCAGGTACTCTGGTTTCCTCTCACAGTCCAAAAACATGCACGTTAGACTGACTGGTGACTAAATTGTCCCTAGGTAAGAGACTGACTGGATGTTTGTCTCCATGTGTCCCTGTGATGGACTGGAGACCCGTCCAGGGTGTCCCTGCCATTTGCACAGTGATGGCTGGACATGGGCAACAGTGACCCCCATGACCTGAAAAGGAAGAAGCAGGTAAAGATAATGGATGAATGGATGAATGGATGGATGGATGGATGGATGGATGGACTCTCAGCCTCCCTGGCCAGGTGTATTCAGGGGTGCTGGCAAAGACAGCCCGGTCATTGGTTGAACTTTGGAATCAGGAGGAATGATGTGGGTTTTGTCCCGGTCGTGGAACACTGGACCAGTGGTTGACACACACTAGGTTCCTCAAGGGGGTATGGGCGTTTGCCTATCCAGTCCACATGTGTTTTGTGGACTTGTAGAAGGCATTTGACTGTGGTCCTCTAGGTGCATTGTGGAGCACGCTCTGTGGGTATGAGATTGGAGGACTGTTGCTACAGGTCATTTTGTCCCTGGATGAGCGATGCAAGAGTTTGGTTTGCATTGCTGGCAGTAAGTCGGACCGCTTCAGGATGGGAGTTGGACTCCACCAGGGCTGCCCATTATCACCAAGTTTGTTCATACATTTTACAAACAGAATTTCTGAGTGCAGTCCAGGAGTGGACGGGGTTAGGTTCAGTGACCTCAGGAGGCTGTGTCTGCTATTTGCAGACAATGTGGTCCTGTTAACATCATCGTGATGCGATCTCCAGCTCCCCTTGGACTGGTTCCTGGATTTCAGAGCGGATCAGCTCCTCCTAATAGGCCTCAGTCAGAAAAAGGTAGGCTGCCTCTCTGGGTTGGGGTTGAGGTGCTGCCTTAAAAGGAGGACTTTAGACATCTTGGGGTATTGTTCATGAGTGAAGGAAGAATGAGCTGTGAGATTGACAGTTGAATCGGTGCAGCTTCCACACTGTTGCATAATCTGCCTGTTTGTTGTGGTGAAGAGGGATCTGAGCTGCAAGGCAAAGTTTTACCTACGCTCATACCGTCACCTATGGTCATGAGCTTGGAGTAGTGATGGCAAACTCATTTATACAGATACAATCGAGCAAAGTGAGTTTTCTCTGTAGAATTTGTGTGTGTGTGTGTGTGTGGGGGGGGGGTGTTAACTAACTTGTCAACACCATTTGTTTAAACATATTGCAGTTTTTAAGATAAGATCCTTGAAAACCTTTTGTCTCTGATATGCAGGTTAATGATGGTGAGTTTCATGACGATCAAACGTGGAACCTTTGAAAATCCGTCAAAAATAGCAAATTTTGCGAAGTAGCACAAAATTTTACTGACAAAAAATGAGCGTAGCCCATAACATATGATTTAATTGAGTCCACAGATCATGGAGATATAAGCCCCTAAACTTTAACTTATAGTTTTAGAACTGAGGGGACTGAAAGCAAAGACCTCATGTCTAAGTATTTTTATCTGCCACACGTGTAAGCCCTTACATCATATAAATAGCATTTTAATATTCCTTGCGTTTTGGGCAGCAGTTCGACTTTTATTTTCACTTTGCAGCTGCATTAACTTGCCTCACTGCCCTTGGACCTCAATAAAGAAAACTTCAAGCTGACAAGAAAAATCAGTAGAAAATTTCTTAAGCCAATAAAAAAAAAAAAAAAAAAAAAAGAAACTGAAACCTGCATTTTAAAGATAAAATATGTATCTGAATGCAAAAAAACTGAAGGTAAAGAAATGAAAAAGAAAAATGTTTCTGAACTCAGAGAGTTTGCACTGTGCTGATTTTTAAGCTGTAAACTGATTTATATATTTTTCAGAAGATCCAGTCCTTACCTTTGCTGCAGTGAGTGCCTGAAGCTCCTGAATCATAGTCACCAGTTTTCATCAGTCACGCATACAGCATGCAAACAAACCTGGGGTCAACGGTCACTCTGATTTTAATGAATCATTACCAACTGCAGTTCACACAATCAGACTAATAAAAGCTCTGTCTGCATGAAATTACAAAGTATCACTCATTAAATATGTGACTGCTGCTTCTTTATTAGTTTCCACCACAGACTTGGGCTGCATGCTTTTGATTGAAATCATGTGTTAATGTTTCTGTCTGTTAGCAAAATATCTCATGAACAACCAGACAAATTTTAAAGAAACTTTCACCTAGTAATTACAACGAATGGGTGGAATTGATCCAATTCAAGGTAGCCACTGTGTTGTGAACGACTTTCAGTCAATCTGAGCGTTTAGATTTATTTTTGTTGGGTCTTTGTGTTTAAAATCATGTTTCAGTTTTTATTTTTATCATTGTTAGATCATAGAATACAGTGTTCCCCCTACCATTATGCAAGCAGGGTGCCCCACCCCGTCAGCAGGACCGAGCGCCCCGCCTACTGAACCGAACTGCGCACACCTCCCCAACCCGTCGGCTCTGACGTAGCGCTATGCTAGCGGCGAGCATTACAGGCGCGCTAGCTAAAAAGCTAAAGGTAGGTAGCATAAGCGAAAAAGTGAAAAAAAGTCTTTTTTTTTGGCCGATTCATCGATGAATCGATAAAAAATATCGGCCAATTCATCAATTTTTGAATTAATCGTTAGTTGCAGCCCTAGATCTGATCCATTCTGTCAAAAGCATTTGAGTCTGGGTACTCGAGGCACAAACCAAGCCATCATAAGGCAAGCAGCATGATCAGATCCAAATTTGCTGCAGATGACTTCCTTGTTTGTAGATAAACCAGTGACCAGCCAAATCCAAGAGGCAGGAACCAGTTTTCATAAATCCAATTGTAAATGTGTCCTAAAATCCACAGATGACAGCAGAGATAGACACATCATCAAGTCTTCAAGTTGCTGAGATATCCAGCTGTGCATGCCAACAGGGCAAATCAGCTCAACTAAAGCCTGTCTTCTCTTTGAAGAAATGTTATCAAATGTGTTGAGGGACCAACTGACCAAATTGAAGTCCATAATTATGATTCGGAAAATATGCAAGAGAAGCTCAGAAGCAGTTTCACAGAGAGACAGAGCAGCAAAAAGCAAAGTGAAGTGGGAGAGGAGGGGAAAAACATTCGGCCTCAGCAAGAGCAAGTGATGAAGTTGATACAGTAAGGAACCTAAAATTATTGTTTTCAATAAATGCTCTATTTGTTTACATTGTTGTTTAATATTTTCATCTAGTCATTTACATAACTGAAACAAACTTTATGACCATTTAAATAGAAAAATCGTTTCTGAATCAAAAATCGATTTTAAATAAAATTGAATCACCATGAGACTCACACCCCTAATGCAAACTTGAGCACAATTTCTCAGCATTTTCTGGTGAACAACATATGGTTATTTCAGTTGCAAGGTTATATAAACGTTTATTTATGTATTTATATAAAATAAAATTACTATTTACGCATACACCCCCACCCCCCACCGGTCTTCTTCAGACCCCCAAGCTTAAAATCTTCTGGAGCTGGGTCTGCATGTGTGTGTGTATGTGTGTGTGTGCATACAGTACACATACAACATCATTTATTACAGAACAATATTCACATGAATTGGTTTTCTGCAGATGTTTCATACGTACAGTTTGTGTTTAAGTAATTTCTTTCATGCAAACAGTGTAGTTTACCCAGACAGCCATAAAAACATAAATCAGAACCTGACTGTATTCTGCAAACAGCTGCTCATAGAAAATGAAGATAAACTGTGATAAGGAGCTGCCAGCTGCTAAATCCAGGCCAGTATCAGCTAAAGGAAACTTTAATGAACTGGTCATTAAACACAGTTAAACCACCAGCGGCTCGACTCTCCCAACTGACAACATCAAAGTACGGGTGGAAAAGGTGAAACACCTGCCTCCACCCTCAACAGCCCCACTCTGGGTCCATGAACAAAACCCTTACCCCCCCAGCTGCGCCCCGGGTACCCCACAGTTTCACAAAGTTCTGCAGGTGCCCAGTGTCTCTGTGGAAGCAAAACTCCAGCACCAGTCTGGCCTTGATGTTGAACTTCCACAGAGCATCAAGTTGAGGTGCAGTCTGCAGTCTGTCTCTGCGAGACAAGTGAACGGACATTTTTGCTTCCGCCACTAAAAAGTTTAAAGTTTGGGATTCAAACTTTGTGGCTTTGCTGTAACATACTCCATTAATAAAAACAGATTTGGTGAAAACTTTGAAAAAGGCTGAAGATTCTCGTCATTAGATCAAACAGAGCTGTCAGCCATACACAATCTGTAAAAACATGAAAAACACTCAGACAAACTGCAGAAAGGACACTCGTTTAAAACCTCAGGATTGATGACAGACAAAAAATAATTTGTTGCGATGGCGCCGTGAAGGATCCTCCATTGAAGATCAGCGGTCCGTTTTTCTTGTCAGAGGTTTGTAAAGGGTCCTCCACTGGGGCTTCTGACCTCCAAGCATGTTGTCCCACACGCTGACAGCTCTGCTGTGCAGAGTTCTCTTGTCCAGGGTCAAGAAGAAGAAGAAGAAGAAGGAAGATCTGTAACTCAGTTTTTCATTTACGTAACTTGATCTTAGTATAGATCCCAGGCATGAACAGTAACAGGGAATATTTAGGTCTTTCTTGTCTTAAGGCTTTGCTCTGACTGTAACAATTTCAAGTTTTGGACTTGTTTGTGGATTGAAGTGAATTATGTTTGACTGTAATTAGGATTAGAGTGAGAGTTTTAAGGATCACGTGGTTGGTGTTGAGGATTTGTGTTACCAAGGAAAGGCATGTGTTGGCATGCTGCTGTGAAAAATACTTTGGAGCTCATGTTGACTCCTATGGTTAGTCCTAACAGTGCTCTTTGAGTTTTGCTTTTTCAGGGTGGCTCTGGGCCAATGCTCAGAACAATCATCCACCAACAAAAGTGAGTTCATTATCATCTAGATAGTTAATTAGTTCATAGCAAAGACTCTTACATGGCTTTATTTCTCTTTCACGTTTGGGATGACACTGTTGGATTCCGGTTCTGTGTTCAGGCCAGAATGTCCATTAAGAGGAAGGCAGGTGCTTCGGGGTTGAGAGCAGGCAGTCTGGGAGTGGAAGGTCAGGTTAACCAGGTTTAGTCCTTTGTTGCAGGAGGAGTAGACAATCATCAGATGTGACAGTGTTAATGACGTATTAGTTTTTATATGTGAAAGTTTCTGTTCAGTGCCCTGAGACGACTTCTGTTGTGACCTGGCGCTAAATAAATCAAGTGAATTGAATTGTGAATCCAAAAGTAGCAGATAGGTAATCCAAGCACAACTCAAGTAGATTTGTGGAACACAAGGTAAGTTTAGCCTTCTAAATTCACAAGGGTAGCACGAGTTGTCTGATAATAAGTAAAGGTAATGCTCAAACTGTTAACAGTGGAGTGACTTAGCCTTATGAAGGATGGATAATCAGATTTCATTGGTCACAGATGGGCTCAACCAGCTCTGACTGCTCTCAACATCAGCAGGAACACAAGAGACAGACAGAGCAACCTGAACATACAATCCTAACAGAGTGCTATATGAACGTGCATGTGGATCAATAAATGAGGTCATCGATTGGATTGTATAGCACTTTGAGAGGCCTGGTTGGCTAGCAAGTTGCTATATAAAGACAGTCCTTTTTACTGTTTGTTTCTCATAGTTTCCTGAAGTATAGAGATTGTTTAGTCCATAGTGCTTTAGGCTGGGAGCATGTCTGTGGTAATCAGGGTGGGACTTGTTCACCAGGGACTGGTTGCTTCTTCATGCCTGCCATCTTTATTCTACAAGTACCGACTGCTAGTACCTCAGGGTTAAAGTCCCTGCTCGAAAATAACATGCCCAAAAGAAATTGACTGTTTCTCAGCAATTACAAACTCTGTTTAAATCATGTTGGTATCAAAATAAAGCCGTATTTGAGATTTCATCAGTCGTGTAAGCATCATAGCAGATGCTATTGGTTCACAGACAATAAGGATGCAACATTCTCCCTTACCTGTTTTTTCTGCATTATAGAGCAGAACTCATGTGAAAGCATGAGGCAGGAGACCAAAAACTGCAGGAAACCATGAAGCCACATTTAGATCTTACATGTGCAAAGATTCATGCTGCTGAAGTTAAGATGGGCAAAGTCTCCAATCCTCCCTGTTTGAGGAAATTTCTCAACTATTTATGCTGTCACATTTTATTAAAAAAACAAAACAAAATGATGCAAGAACAGCAATGGTGTGAACACTGATGCTATATAAAATACGAGTTTAAAAATATATGATGAGTTATTTGTTTCAAAAAACGTTTTCTGATTGGTGACGTATTTCCGGTCCTGGGGGTGCATGAATCTTATCCATAGACTCGTTAAAAATGGCACATGCGCAGTTATTCCACAACGTTACAAAAGAATGGGAAGATGCTGGACATAGATTTCTGAGCCCTGGGCACGTCCAACGTGAGCTGTACCCACCATCATGTGCTTCCGGTCTTTTTTTTGTGTCTGGGAACAGAGCCGTGCAGTGACTGAAGGAGGCTGGATGCAGGTAGGTTTTCATTGAAAGCCCTTTATCTAATGCCTATTTGCCCTTTCTGACTGATACGCCTCTCGACTTTTAGAAGTCTCTGTTTGTGAAAAAGCCAACCGTTATCAGATTATGTATGAATTATTTCTCTGTCAGCAGCACATTTTAGACAATACAGGAATCTGTCATCACACACAAAAAGACTAAAGGACAGTTATTATCCACAGGCTGTCACATCCAGTGAATAAATAAAATAAATGTGACTGTGCACGTCTACAAAGTTGGACCAAAATGGCCGTGACTCCATTGTATTTGTTCTGCGTTCCTTCAAGAAGCCTTTATTTATTCACGTGACTCGAGTGTGGCTTCATTTTCCACCTGTGCAGCTGAGTTTCTGTCCTGTGACGCAGGAGCTTCAGACGCTGCTGTGGTCTCTGTCCTAACGCTCGGGCCCTCGCAGCTTTTTGTTTGGCAGAGAATAATGCAAGCGGGGCAGCAGCCAATATCTGCCTTCTCATCAAGCAGCCGCAGAACGTCAGACAGTGAGGCAGCAGCTTTAGGTTGAATGTAAAATGAGACTATAGCTGGTGTAATTAGAGCACATTCCTGAGCTGCAGATTGAAACTGAAATAGTTTCTGGAATGAAGCAGCTTTTTGTCTCTGCAGAGGATTACAGGGCACCAGCTGACTGGGACTTCTAATTTCACGGGCTATTTGTGTGGAGGCTGGCAGGTCCAAAACAGAAGCGAAAGCGTGTTCCACATGTGGGAAGCTCCCAAGACCCTGCTGGTCCGGCAGGGAGGTGGATGGAGGAGGAGGAAGAAGCTGTGAGAGGAGAAATTTGGCACGAAGCTTCAAAAGGAGCAGCAGTTTGGGAGAAACGGGGCAGAAGCTGCGACACTTCCTAACTGTGAGGATGGAGGTTTCATCAGGCGTCAGAAGCTTTTGGCTCCTTGTGGTGACAGTGATGATGAGTCTGCATCAGTTTGATGGGTCATCTGCACAGGTGAGTACAGGTGACTGCTCACCTCAGACCTTTCAGGTTAGAAACAGGTAAACAGCTAAAATGTGAAATCTTTATAAAGCTAACACGTTTTACAAATGTTTCCGGTTTTTTTTACAAGTTTAATTGAACTAATCTGTTTTCTTATTTTTAAATAAACATTGAACTCTGTTCTTAAAGGAGGCCTGAAATGGTATTTCTGGTTCCTGCTCAGGATCTTTTTAGTCTCTTAACGTGTTAAAGCATCTTTGTGGGACCACAGCGGGATGTTTTTAGTAAAATGTTTATTTCTTACACAGCCTAGATAATTAAAGTTTAGAGCACGTTAATTGATTTTAACTTAAACTTGAGAAATTACGTTTCCTGCAAAAATGCAGTGTGAATGCTAATTGCAGAAAAACAGCTGAAATGAACTAAAACGTGCTGAAGCTGAAAAGAATGAACAAGCCTAACTTAGCAGAAGGCAGAAAGAACACATATTTACTGAATTAGGTTTAAATAAGCAGAAATGAGGAAAAATAGGAAATCAGCTAAAAAAACTGAAATTTGAAAAAAAAAAAAAAAAAAAAAAAAAAAGCTGAAAAGTAGCTGAAAAGGCAGAAAGAAGCTTCAGAAGGAAACAGAAAGAGCTGAAATGAGCTAAAAATGTGAAATTAACTGAAAAAGCTCAAATTTGCATAAACAGCTATATAGTAGCTAAAATAGCAGCTAAAGCTGAAACTAGCAGAAATCAGCTGTAAGGAGCATAACAAACTGAAATTAGCATAAATAAGTTAAATAGACTGAAAGTAGCAGAAATTACCATCAAAATTTGAATTTATTTGAAAACAGCTGAAATTAACCAAAGATTTTCTCAAAAGTAGCTGAAAAGGTAGAACGAGCTTAAATTAGTAGAAGAAAGCAGAAAGCACACGTTTGACCAATTAGGCTAAAAGAAGCATAAATTGGCACTGAATAATGGAAATTATCAGGAAAAAAAGCTGAAATTAGCACACACACACAAAAAAACAGCTGAAAAGTAGCTAAAAACGTAGAAAGAATCTTAAGTTTACAGAAGAAAGTGGAGAGAGCATATTTGTGCTGAATTAGGCTGAAACAAGTTGAAACAAGTTAAAAAAAATGGGGAATTAGATGAAAAAGCTAAAATTAGCATAAAACAGCTAAATATTTTTATTCATTCAACCTTTATCTAAGCAGGTTAATCCCATTGAACCTCGGGGACTCATTTACAAGAGAGACCTGGTTTCAACAAAGAATCATGACAACAGTGGACAATCATAAAAGATGCATACAATTTTAATAAATAAAATAAATTTTAGATATTCTTTAAATAGTAGCTGAAATAGCAGAAAAAGTGGAGACTTGCAGAAGTAATCTGAAATTAGCATAACAAGCTGAAAGTAGCTGAAAAACAATTGCAGCAGGAAGCTGAAAGAAGCTGAAAGAAGCTGAAGTCGAACAAAATGCGAATGGAGCAGTAAAAGGCTGTAAAAGACCTGAAGGATTAAAATGAGCTCAATTCATTTTCTATGAGAACAAAATATCAGAAAAGGCTAAATATTTCAAAAAGCTAAAGTTGCACCAAAATTAAAAAAACAAAAAACAGAGCAGGATTGTCCTGAAAGAGCCGAACGTTTTGATTCATGATTTGTTGAACTAGATGAAAACTGTGGGACGAGAATTGCACCAATAGAGCCAGAAGAAGAAAGATGGACGACACCAGAGTGACTCTTCATGAACATTCAGACACTAAATCAGGAACTGAACAGAAACAGCTTCATGTGGAACTGCACAAACATTTTATACACAAAGACACATAAAACAAGACAAAACCTATTAAAACGCAAAACTGAATATATAACAAGTACATTACACACACACACACACACACACGCACGCACGCACGCACACACACACACACACACACGCACGCACGCACGCACGCACACACACACACATTAATAATACTACATATAGTATAGAGTTTATAGAGTAAAATTAAACACTTTTTCCCCTAATAACTATGACTCAGATGGATACGAGTCTCAGCTACTACCACACCACATCTTAGGCCATCCATCTATCCATCCATCCATCCATCCATCCATCATCCATCCATCTTCATACCGACCTCTTCCTTTCCATAAAACTGATAGAATCACAGACATGTTTGTGTTTGCTAATGCTGCTCAGCTGCAGCGCTCTTCTTTGGTCACATGACTAAATTTTGTTCTGTGGATCAGGAGCAGTTTTGCTGACGGACAGATGCAAACACAGCGAGAACCTTTCTGCAGTGAGCTGTGATCATGTCAGGAACATCACCATTTGAAAAGATGCATGTGACATGAGGGTTACACAATTTGAGTTTTTAATAATCAGAACAAAGTAAAAGTATGTAGAAAACCTTCTGTCCTGTAAAAACAAGCCTTCTGCTGGATGAGGTCTGCAGCAGGACCTGGTTCAGTTCTCACCCAGGTGCTACCTGGACTTTGAGCACCCCACCCCCACTCCTATCTTTCTGTCAAAGTCACATAGCTGGAATTTTATTCTTTTGTTTGTGGCTCTTAATACAAGAATAAAACGAAATGAAAACAAGAAGTTTTTAAGCTACAAATTAATTAGCCTTGTCAAATAATTAAATTTACTTTTTATTGGGGACTGCCTGTAAAGCAGGCACCTGTTATTATCCACCTGACAGGGTAATGTGTCCCAAACCACAAAGTGTACCCCCACAAATATTGTACCAGGACAACAGGCTCAGCCGTGATGTGCGCTGTTACTTTTATTGCTGTTTTCAGTTACCATGGCGACATAATGTGCAAACAAAGAAGCCACTTTCCTCATTCAAAACAGCTGACGTACTCTACAGCTTCTGCTATAACTCAACAAACCCACAAAACAGTATTAGCTTCTGGCCGAGGCCCCTCTCACAAACCCACCAACAATGCTACAAAAAATGTAAAGAAACATCCATTTGTAGAATGTTTCAACTTTTATGCACTATATTCTATTAATTATTACAGCTGCTGAGTATAAAAATGTTATTAACGAACATGTTTTAAACACTGTTTTAGATTCACACTCAAGTGGCGCTGAAGTTTTGAAGATCTTAAACACGAGGAGACACGAGGGTCTCCAGACAGAGGACACATTTCGGGTAGTCATGGTCATTTTTCTGTTCGACTGTAAAGCCATATTTAATATTTGCTTCCTCATACTTTCGAATTTTAGCTGACTGCGAGTTTATTTATTTATTTATTTATTTATAGAGGTTTCCACCACAGCAGGGCTGCTGGTTGGTTCTTAGAATCTTCTTCATTTTGTCCTTGCTATGCTAAAGCAGCTTGATCTGACTGGCAGCCAATCAGAATGATGAGCATGGTAAAAAAAAAAAAAAATTCAATATATATATATTATGAAATATATTTTAAAATAATTATGGAAAAATAGCTTTGATTTTATTTAAAAAAATATA
>JARVLU010000002.1:1782512-1796916 GCA_031762415.1 Simpsonichthys santanae | reverse complement strand
AGGTCATTGAGCATCAGGGTCTTTAGGTCATTGAGCATCAGGGTCTTTAGGTCATTGAGCATCAGGGTCTTTAGGTCATTGAGCATCAGGGTCTTTAGGTCATTGAGCATCAGGGTCTTTAGGTCATTGAGCATCAGGGTCTTTAGGTCATTGAGCATCAGGGTCTTTAGGTCATTGAGCATCAGGGTCTTTAGGTCATTGAGCATCAGGGTCTTTAGGTCGTTCATTAAACTCTGTTTCACTTGATTTCTGGTCGTGTTGGTAAATTGTGTGTGCACGATGGTGCTCACCAGCTGAAAGTGTGTGACTCCCACTGCACACTTCTCGTTCATCTCCTTCTGGTGTTTGTTCTGAATCAAGCACTCCATCAGGTCACCGGAGTCGATCTGGTTGTCGGCGACCTCCTGACGAACACACAACGAGCCGGTGCACAGGTAAACTGATCAATCAATACTGCGGGCGACTTCAACAACTTTAAAGATTCACTGATTTGAAGCTTTGCAGCAACGTTTGGTCAAAACGTCCGAGACGTGACACTTTACAAGATTTAGATTAAAACTAAAACTTTAGAATAAAATGTGTTTAAACAATAAAAAAGAAAACCTGATGCAAACATACAATCAAATCTGCTTTAAAGGAACCAGCTCAGAGTTCTGAATGGAACTTCATCACTAAAGACCATTTGTTCCATCTTCTGTCGAATGATGTAAACTGTGTCCAACACGCTCACATGAGCTGAAGACGGAATAAAAATTCAACTAGACGCTTTGTTTGAACATACAGTTAGGTACTCGTTAAGTCAACACACGTTGGAGACCAGCTGGGAATTATGAAGCGTTTTAGGAACCTCTGACAGATGTGTAACTTTCTGTTTCACGTCTGGCTCCTCGTTTTTGTTGCGCGCTTTGGAATTTCCTGTTGTGGCGAGTCAGGACGGAGCATTTCATTACCTCGTTGACCTTCTGTTGATCTGCACACGACACTAAACCTAAACCTACTTGTCTGAAACACGACGCATACGCTGAAAGGTTTGTGCACGTACAAAACTCCTGGTGGCAACTGATTCTAAACTTACACCAAAGCGATGGGACTCAAACCAGCACGTTTGTCTGTTTTTACACTGGTTGACTTTGCAGATGCTAAACGTCATCGTGTGACAGAGTCTTAAACCTGGTCACCGAGTTAAACTGGTGACAGATTCTTTTTAATCTCATTTGTTCATAAATGAACGAGGTCTACTCCAAACTGAGAACGCTGCTCATACAGAAGAATCACTTGAACCTCTTTAAAAACATTTTATTAAAGACAACAACCCTGATGAAGTCTTTTGGATGAACGAAACGTTTCAACACAAACAAACTGTTCATGACTTTGCTGGACGACCTCGAGCGTTTCTGCACCGTATACTCACATGACAGTAGGACTGGATGACGGGTTCACAGGCTCTCATCAGCAGGGCCTCGATCTGAATATCCTGACAACACAAGAAAGTTGTTCAGCCGCAGCATTTCATCTGATCTGTCAACCTGAAGTGATGGTTCCTGTCGGAGCAGGTCCAAACACTGTGGGAATGAGAGAAGGTGAAGAGAACCTCTGATTCCAGCTCCGTCATATTCGACACCACTTCTCTGCAGTCGGGGACCAGATCCTCCAGATGGTCCTGCAGACACTCCAGTTCCTGGCCAGGCTCGATTTTCTCACTACACCACTTCCCCAGGTCCGTCATGCAGCGTTTCTGCAGCTCGGGGTCGAGCTTCACGTCCAGCGCCCTCTGGTGGAGGATCCTCTGCACCTCCACCTTACAGTCCCGGGAGAGCTGGGGACAGGAGGGGGAGCGAGGAGGAGACGGCGTCAAGTTTGGAAACAGACTAGACATTTCAGAGGAACAACGTCCAAAAAAAAAAAGACAGACGGCACCCCAGAAGGAGGTCAAAGTTCAGGGTTTCTGTGAAAACTCATGCACAGAAGGTTTGACTCGAGACAGAAATCAGAGTTGAACCAGTTCCTTTTTAGTGAAAATATGATGAGAAAATGGTGAAAAAAAGCAAAAAATACAAATTATTATTAAGTTCAGGTTTTATTTTCTTCTTTCAGCTGCTCCTTTCTTCACAGCGAACTAAGACTTTACACCGGACGTCCTTCCTGATGCAACCACAGCCCTCTGTGTGGAGCAGAGAGCTGCCATCTGGTGCACCTGGTGGGGGGCAGATGGTGGGGGTTAAGGGCCTTGCTCAAGGGCCCAGAGTGGGGTAATGAGGGTGGAGGCAGGTGCTTCACCGTTCCCACCTACATTTTTATGTTGTTAGTCCAGGGAGTTGAACCAGTGACCTTATGGTCACAGGCTCACCTTCTCCAACCTCTGCGCCACCAGTCCCCAACAAGGGAGTGGTGTTAAGAAAACTCATTTGTTGTGTTCTCTCTCAGAGGAGCGTGCACGTGCAGCCGAGGTCACACTGAGCCGAGAGATGAGGATATAAAAACAATTCTCAAACACTGCGCCGTGCACATTCTCACAACCGAGCTTCAGTGATGTTGAGCTTTTGTGCATGTGTGTAAACCTGTGAGTGAAACCAGTTAAAACATCTTCTCGTGTCGTCGAGTGTGGCGTCTTGAGTTTAGCAAGAAAAGAACAGGATGTTTCTTAAATATTCCAAAGTTTTCTTCCACTTTTTGTTTCAGGATCTCCAGACACCAGGTACTTTAAGGACATCATCTTTCTTGTCCACAACATTTTAAATTTGTTTAATTTCATGAAAACTTCACTGAATTCATAAACAATGTGACTAGTGTTAAATATGAAATAAAGAGTTACAGATGAACTGTTGTTAGTTTTGAGTTTTTACAGGGATAGATGAATTTAGATACGTTTATAAATATTGCGTAATATCCACTGTGTTGGTGTCTGTAAACTGGGGAGCCAAATTTGACTTCTCTGACCAGTGACAGTGACGAGAAATGAGAATAAAGGTGAAACGAGACAGGAAGTCAGTGATGACGGAACAGACTCACCCTTCGGCCTTGCTCCAAAGACCGATACGCGTGGCGATACAGACAGGAGAAAATGGCGCCAGCTGGCATCATCTCGCTGGTCTCATTCCAGCTCAGAGTGTGGCACAGTCGAGCAGCGTCTCCCTGACATTTCTTATACAGGATGGGGTCCAGCCTGACAAACAGTACAAGGTGTTAATAATCACACATCAATAATATGATCGTTGACTGAGACATTATTTACATTCAGCAGAGAAACACCTGCTGCATCGTGTCTCTACTGACAAGAACATTTTACAACTTTACGAGACCCAAATTAATTTATACTTCTTGAAGGGAAGACAAACTGATGCCATCTTTCAAAAATTAGAACTAAAAAAAAAATAATAATAATCTAGTCCAGACCAGAACTCAGAACCTGTTACAACATTTGCACCATTTTCTTCCACTGTTCTATGGACAAGGTCACCAAAACACCTGGTTCTAGACCAGCGGCGCCCAATACATCGATCATGATCTCCCAGTCGATCTCAAAGGTATTCTGGGTAGATGGCATGGTATTAAAAACTAGATGTCAGCTGATCATCCATCTCTGAAATGTGTCTTGTTTCACCACTGTTGGGTCGGGTCTGAATTTTTTTTTGGGTCTGAATGCAACTCTAAGTGCAACCCAATTTTTAATAGGAACCTCTCTGACACGTAGATGAAGCCACAAAACAAAACTGAAGTTAGCAAGTTGCTCAATTTTTATGTTATCGCGCTGCCAACACAAACTGACATTAATGCAGGAGGTCAAGTTGGAGTTTGACATGGCAACCCATCTGGATGCAGCCACACACCAAGGTGGAAGTCAGTACCTTCACTCTGATTTTTTCCTCCAGCCATTCTGTTGGAGCTTCTTCTCTCTCTTTACAGTGTTTAGGAGTTCTTCTATCAAGCCATATTTGTTAAGTTTGCCTGAAATTGCCCTGCAATGACCTTTAACCTGACGAGGGCTCATTGAAGATGGGCTCCTTCATGGAAGGTTCCCCCAGTGAAAAGTAACAAACAGTAACTCAGCTTACTTCCAGTCTCTGGCGATGAAGTACTGCAGCTCCAGCAGCCTCTGTTCACAGTCCTCCACCATCTTCTCGGTGTACAAATGCTCCATCAGACACGACAGGATCCTGCAGGAAGGACACCATCAATACTGGGCGTTTCCATCAACGCACAAAATCCAAAACTACATTTGACAGACTCTACATCCAAGTGCAGCAGTATATTCTTATTAAAAGTACGTAGATGTGTTATTTCATTTGCAGTTTCAAGGTTTAATTTGGACATTTGGATCTTAGAACAACACAAACTCTGTATAAAGTGCTTTATATTTGAGATCATGTTATAAATTTAGGTCTGAGATTTCATGAAGGAATGAATACCTGCTACCTTTAAACCAGAGTTTTAGATGAAAATCATCTAATGTTGAGAAATGTTGGAGTAAAACCTTCAACATTCAGTCACATAATCTGTTGGGGCTAAAAAAAAAGTGTTACTAAACAGCAGCGTTGCCGTTGATAAGCTCGAGTCGGTTCTCGTCTCATCGGTTCTTCTCACGTTTAGGTGATTTGCCACTGTGACTCATTTCCCCGCTCTGTGGGCGCAATCGCTGTTTTTTTAAAATGAATAAACTTTTAAATAAATTAAAAAAAAATAAAGTTATCGTCCGATTTCCCAAAATTAAGGAAATCTAGGTCGATAAATCGACAGGCCGATTTATCGGTGCACCCGTTTTTTTGCAATATAAGAATTAGAAAGCATAGTTTCCTCAAATTATACGAGTGTCCGGTTTACATTATGTCTTTATAAATGTCCACCGAACAAGAGACTATAGAAGTGATTGAACGCATTGGGGGTGGAGCGAGGGGTCTCACATGGGATCGCCGCTGCGGATGTGCTTGCAGGCCGTCTGGATGACTGATTCACAGGCCTCGTTTAGTGCACGGTCGATTCTATAGTCGGCTCCAGGGTCGGCTTCTTGGATCAATGTCTGGAGCTGTAAACAGGAAAAGAATGACCCAAACATCAAAATCACAGAAGAATCGAACAGAACAGGCATATGTTTCCTTAACGGACTGTAACTAATGAACCTGGAAATGTCTCAACATTAAACAGGAAGAAAATGTTCAACACCTTTGAAAAATGTAAGAGCGTCTGAAAACGTCAATTTAAAACAGCAGAAACTGAAAATCAGAAACGGTCTGTAGTTTTCTACAAAGACTCGTGAGGCGGCAGCGCCGTTTCTTACCGCGTTCTGACACTTGACGTCGATGGCTCCCACGTCTCCACGGCCCACCCTCATCAGGCAGTGCAGCGTGCGACCTTTTCGGTGCAAACCAGAACAGTGCAGCTCGATCTCGCTGCGACAGTGCAGCACAATCTCAGGACTCAGGGAGAAATCCTCCATCAGCATCCTCCTGTAGTCCATCATCTCACCCTGACACTCTCCACTGACCAAACGACCTGAAACACGGTGCAGAAAACAGGAAGCATCAGAAACGGACAAATTCCTGAGAAGGTTTCGGACAGGGCTGGCCAAGATGCATTTAGCTGTTAACACTCGCTGTCCCTTTATATTTAACTACGTAATAGTCATTTTTGTGTTGGTTAAAGGAGATGGGGTGGCCATTTTGATTTTTAAACAACAGCCATCTGTAGCAGGTGGTATCATGATTATCCATCCAGTGGTTCATGAGACATTTGAAAAAGCAGAAAACTTGAATTGCATTTTAAATTAATTTGCAGATTAAACTGGCTCTCCTCTCGCCGGAGAGTCGTTGAGACCGGCAAAGACCCCAAAGACCCTCCGGTGGAAGGGGAGGGAGCCCAATGATCAGAGCGGTGGTTTACCTCGATGCACTGCGGCCTCCAGACACAGCAGCAGGTAGGACAGGCGAGTCTCTCGGGCTCGAGGCATGTTGGAGTCCACGCTGCAGTGGTACTTCCTCAGATCAGACTTGCAGGCTTTAGCCAGCGAGTAGCTCACCTTGTAGTCCTGAGCGATCAGCTTCTGCCTGGTGGTCAGTGCTTCACGGCACTGAGGAGACACAGAGTGGATCGAGTCGGCTACAATGACTGAAGCACAATGTAGTGACTATTTCTGGGTCAATCTCTGTCTTTAACCAAAAGCAGCCTCTGTGATCTGCAGAACAATGTTCTGGTTGTGCTCAACAGGCTGGAACCTTGGATTACTGTTGTGATTTGAAGAGCAAGCTCATCTGCTCCTGCATCAAAATACTGGATACTGAGCAGAAGGAAACTTCTCAATGTTCAACTTCAGTGATCAGCTAAGCTCAGTTTCCAACCCCAGACATTTTAAAATATTAAGACCTAAACTTTTCATGTGAACCATCTCTGGAAGTGCTAGATTTTCTGATAATGTAAAAAAGTTGTAGGTGCGATCACCATCACTGTTCAGGTGAAACCACAAGTAACTTTGAATCTGCGGTCGTTTTAAAGCCAGGCCACTATTTCGTGGTGTGATTTGTACATGTCAACATGTGCATGCATGCAGACACGTGTGTCTAAAACAGCAGCTTCAGGCTCCATCAGTATTTGTAGAATGTGAGAAATGTGTCTCTCTGTCCAAAGAGACTGTGAGGCGCATGTTTCCTGACAGACTCTGGTAAAACACAAAGAACGAGGAGCACAAACAGCCTTTTTGTTACTGTTGGCTGCAGCCGTCCGTGGTGTGCACGTGGGATTTTACAGAGACTGGGTGTTTCCAAAACTTCTACTCTGATACCATTAATACTCAGTCAGGTCATCTGGACAGTTTTCTTTTATTTATTTAAATTTTATTTATTTATTTATTTTGGTGGAAAGACATTTCACCCTCTATCCAGAGGGCTTCATCAGTTTGAGGAGTCCCAAGTAAACTGTTTTCCCACTAAGCAGTACACTCCTTTAGTGGACCAACCAGTTTGCTGGTGATAAGATGGTTTCTGGAGGCTGTCCAGATGATTGCCTGACCATTAGTGGATTTTGTACCTGGACAATGGAGCATGAACTTTGATGTCTTGAACCACTTTGGCTGTGGCTGCCTGCCTGGGAGGAGTCGACGGGAGACAGGACGGCTCCCAGAAACCATCTCAGTGCTTTCCCTAGTTAACTTGCCATGGCGGGGTGCTCATCTCATCCATGATTTTTTTTTGACGGGGGGACGGAGACATGTCTGAGCGCAGCTTGTACTAGCAGTTTTTGAGCAGGAGGGGTTCAGCATGAGGGACAATGCACCTTTAGCTTGAGCGCCTGTATTTCGCGCAGCTAGCTTAGTGCTGTGCCAGTGCCGGGGGTGGGGTGGAGCAAGTTTGGTTTGATAGGCAGGGTGCTCAGTTCTGTTGACGGGTGGGGTACCCTGCTTGTATAATGGTAGGGAAAACACTGCATCTGCAAACTGGTTGGTCCACTAAATGAGTGCACTGCTTAGTGGTGAAAATGGTTTACTTGGGACTCCTCAGACTGATGAAGCCCTCCGGATAGAGGGTGAATCGTCTTTCCACACACACACACACACACACAAAAAAAAACTGTCCAGATGACCTGACTGACCATTCTTGGATTTTGTACCTGGATGATTGAGCATGAACTTTGATTCCACTCTGATACTTGGATTGAAATATTCTGACAGAAAAATTAATCGCTGTCGTGAAGACCAACACGCAACAGAAATGTTATGATTTCACCTAAAAACAGTGTCTTATAAACAGGAAATTATGGCTGCATGTTGGAAAATCATAAATAGAGTCTAACTGATATATTGGTAGGGCACATATTTTAGGCCATTATAAGTGTTTGGACATATATTAGAGATAATTGTCTCATTATGTGCCAGTATAAGCACTTCTAATTTTCACCCCTAAAATGCTGGAACTAGCCGTAATTGTACAATTATCCTGCAGAGGACGCACAAAGACTACTTTCAAGTCATGGTCGTTCACTTAGGTTTCACTTTCACATTCATCACAGCCAAAGCAGGGAACACCTAAATACTGTGTAGTGTGTTTTGCTGAACAGAGCATGGTAAGTTGGTAAGGACATGATTACCTGCAGTGTTCCCTCAGTGAGGACTGAACTAGGCAAAAGGGCCTTCTCCTACTCCGCCCCTGTAACTGGGAACACTTTGCAAAAAGATCTGAAGCTCTCGACCTTGACCTCTCTAAGAAACATCTGCAAAGTTCATGGCAAAAACCAACGCAAACATGTTCCTGTTTTTAGTTTTCTACGTCGCTTTACAATCTAGCCGTTTTTGTTTTGTTTTTTATATAATTTCTTCCATTTATTTTTCATTTTATATGCTGTTTTATGATAATCTACTGTTGTCATGTCTTTGTTTAAAGCAGGTGTCTCTCTCGTAAACGAGTCCTCGAGGTTCATTGAGACTAACTTGTAGAAGTTAAGGTTTAATTGAATTGAAAAAGTTTATTTCAACTAATCTGTAAAATAATTCAACAATAAATTCTCTTCAATCCTCCAAACTGCTCGTCTTTAGCTACGTGCCTCTTAAGTTAGCAAGCTAATGTTTAGATAACCTAGCATAGGCTATTACCTTGTAAAACTTTATCCAGATCAATAAATCTAATGTAGAGGTAAAATATGTCAGTGTTAGTAACATTATCATTGTTGACCTAAATTAAATATTTGTCTGAAATCTTTACTTCTCTACAAAGAAAAATAAACTCTGCTGTGGTCAATACTAATCAGACCTTCACCAAACATGATTTTTTAAACAATGAACAGGTGTTTCTTTGTTTAATTGATATTTTTGTAACACACTTAATAACTTTATGGTGAATAGTGGAGGATAGAAAATGTGAACTCATGTTAGAAAGACTGTTTTTGACCAGTGCACCACTTGTAAATAAATGTGTCTACGTATAGGTGGATCTGATTAGCTTAGCTTCATGGTTGCTAACAGCAGCGCTAAATAAACAAGCCCCGCTCCACTCGTTATTTTTTTAAGCTTCTTGGGGGTGGACAAAGATCAAACATTTCCAGCCATTACATCGGTGGTCACCAAAATGTCTATATTTATCAGGTTCTAATTAACCTTTTAAATTTTC
The DNA here is from genome assembly GCA_031762415.1 of Simpsonichthys santanae. NCBI lineage: Eukaryota > Metazoa > Chordata > Actinopteri > Cyprinodontiformes > Rivulidae > Simpsonichthys > Simpsonichthys santanae. The sequence goes on along the minus strand of JARVLU010000002.1, from coordinate 1,787,830 downwards.
CTTATGCTTATTTTATATGGACTTTTTCAAGACACTAACTTATTTTCCAGATGTGAACACTTTGTGATGTTTGGTTTGCACGTTCCTTGATAGCAGCAGATGAGAGAAGTGGATGGAAGTATTTTACTAGATGAGCTTCAAGTTTTATTTTTCGATAAGTATTTTTAAAAATCTCAGATAAGATGTGCATGTATGCGTAAAGCAGTCATGTGTCTTAGATAAGGCCAGCCCACATAGGCTGGGAGTTTACAACCAACTGTACATCTAGTTCTCTTCCAGAAGAACAAACGTCATCATCTCCTCTTAGGTCAGCACAAAGAGGATCAGGCTGGACTCTCAGTTTTGGATGTCAATGACACCGTTGGGTTATCAATCTTCTCGCAGCCTAAAAGTTAAGAGTGTCACTGATCGACCTTGGCCGTAACAGAACCAAGTCCTGTTTTGATCTTCTGCAAGGGCAACAAATATCAGCTTCTCACACGTCTGAGCAACAACGAGCAAACACAGTCGTATCAGGTTTGTTGAACTGAACATAAAGCACAGAGATACGAGGACCTGAGCCAGCTACAAACACTCAGCTGCTTTAGGAAACTTTTCAGACACTAGTCAAAGCTGCTGTTAAGAACAGGAGACCGGAGACGGACTGGCACCTTCTTGTGATAACCAAGAAGGTCCATATCAAGGTAACGTCATGGTTCCTCATATATCCACCCAGGTATCTCTAAGACAACCTTCACTAGTGGACCTCAAACTGCATTAAAAAGTGGAACGTTCTCTTCAAAAACATCTGGTTGATACATTTATTTTTCACGTGGCTGTTGTTTGAGTCCTTACATGAATTTGATGAATATTCTGGGACTACCAGACTCCTTAGTATGACCATTTTTATTTTTATTTAACTACGCTTTTCCTCAATTTTTTTCATCCTGTTTTAATGGTTTACACAAAGTAATTTATTCATATTTTATAAAGAATGCAGAGAATGCAAGTAAACCTTAATGTTGTTGGTGCAAGATATTCAAGTGGGTAGAAGTTACACTGTCTAGAAGGAGAGGAAGTATTTTTGGCAAGTCAGAGGCAGCGCAGTGTGACAGATCCTGGAGAGTGGAGGGGGCCAGGGGGTGGCCAATGGTGGCCATGGTCACCACAGATTAACCTTTGGGCACCCCACTCATTTGAGGAAACTACACTTTTAAGTAATATAAAACATGGAACGCATAGTTTCCTCACATGATCAGGTTGGCCAGATTACATATGTGGTGGCCATCTTGGATTTTGACGTGGCACAGTGACCTTTCTTACACCCAGATGCAGTCGCACACTAAAATGGAAGTCAGTACCCGACTCGTTTTTCTAGTTATACTCACTACATGCACGGACAGATGGTAATGCCAATAGATTAAAGGTCTTTATTGTCATTTGCATCACATATGGTACATGAGATGGAACGAAATTGTGTACTCAATGTCCCAGTACCCCCTCCTTGCTTCGTGACGGGGGACAAAAAAGGAACAGTTGTGTTGAAAAAGATTATGCAAGTCTAGGAGACTGCAGAAGAAGTAAACAGCTCTTACCTTCTCAGACATGGTCTCCTCAAACTTGTGATTAAAGAGACATTTGTAAACTCGGCCCTCTCCGGCAAAAGTCTGAAAAAAGAAAAACAGCACGGTTAGACTTTAGACAATGACAGACAGACAGTTAAGCTGTTAGACAGTCAGTTAGATGGTTAGACAGTTAGAAGGATTGACAATTAAATTGTTAGACAATTAGATGGTCAGACTTTAGACAGTTGGACTTTATGGTTAGACAGACAGACTGTTAAACAGGTAGATGGTTAGACAGGTAGATACAAAGACAGACACAAAGACAGACAGCTTTAATTCTGCTCATTTGAAATTTTAGTGAAACTTTTGCCACCTTTTAACATCTGTTCTGTTAACTGTAGTATCTGCGTTGCAGTTTGTTTTCTTTAACATCTGTTTAGCTCATTTCAACTATTGTTCTGCTGCTTTAGGCTACTGTTCAGCAGAATAAAAAAAAATAACAGTTTAGTTTGAACTAATTTTAGAATGCGAGTCTTTTTGCCAACTTTAGCTACTGTTTAGCTCTTCTTAGCATCTGATTTTGTCATTGTAACATCTGTATTGCAAATCTCATCACTGTTTTGCTAAATTACCAATTTTTTCTGATACTATAAGCTGTTCTCCTAAATTAAACATTTGTATTGTTAATTTTAACTACAGTTTGAAAAAGTTTAGCTTTTATATTTGTTATGCTGTTTAGCTACTATCTTTGGACATCATTCTGTATAATAAAGCTAATTTGACCTTCTTTGTTAACTTTAGCTTGAACACTGGTTTAGCTCATTTCAGAAAATTCTGCTCCTCTTAGCTACTTACCACTTTGCTAATCTGAAATGTGTTGTTAAATTTAGCTTTAGCATCTTTTTTGTTAAGTTTGGATTCTACTGCTTTTAGCTTGAAGCTAAAATGTTGCTCATTTTAGATAAAGTTTTACTGTTTGTAGCTTTAGCATCTTTCCTTTTTAACAGTGGCTAATGTTTTGCTCATTTTAGCATTAGCTTTACTACTCTTATCTACTGTTGCATATTTTAACAACCGTTGCTGTTTTTCAATCTACTGTTCTGTTTTTAGCTTCTACCTACTCTTCTGATAGTTTGAGCTTGTGTTCGGCTTCTTTTAGCTTCAGCAGCTCTTTTTCAGCTCCTTCAGAAGATATCAGCAGCCATCACACTGGTTTTACAGAACTTACAGTTTCTCTAGTTTGATACGATCATTACTTTGATAAAGGCCACGTCTCAACCCAACATACATGTTTTTAACATGCACATGGTCCAGTGACCACAGATGAGAAACAACACAGACATGCACATGCACGTCTGACTTGTTCAAGGAGTGAAAAGAAACAACTTGTGGGGAAACGTATGTGGATTAAGTTCATGTGACTGAATACGTTGAGTGTGACGATCACTGAGCCAAGTGAACGGAGAGAGTTGTGTCAGGAAAGATTGAAATATGGTTCAGTTTTTTGATCCTAACAGATGTGTTCAACGTTTTAGATCGTGTCAGAGAAATACACGTCTTTAACCAGCTGGCATCATTTTTGGCTTCAGCCAACATACGTGTATCGACCCAAGACCTGAAGGTATCAAAACGTGTTCCATCATCCTCACGTTTTCGCAGAAGCGCTCTCTGTCGTCTCTGCAGGCTAAGTACAGATAGCGGTCAAGGTGGAAGTCGTCAGACGAGAGCTCCGCCACTCTCATGATGGCCTTCTTACAGTCTTCCTTGATGTGGTGGGCGCCCAGCTGCTCCTCAGCTTCACGAACTAAACCCTTCTCCAGGCAGGAGATCACCTCACCCTGAGAGTGGATGTCCTGCACACAGACACACACACACAGTTCCAGCAGGAGTGGAACAGGAGGCGGAGCTTCCAGTCATCAGGCTCCACCCATGGAAACAACCTCCACTGTCAGTCCAGTTTGTTCAACTACATATTTAACACATACAAATACATAAATGCAAACATGCACTATATTCTATACTGTAGCATGTTTATAGTAAATATATACATTTTTTTACTTTAAACTGTTGCACCGTTTATATTTGTCTGTTGATTTTGGTGTAAATGTTTTTAAATGAGTGATTGATTCATATCCGTCCTGTGATAAATTTATTTTATTTGTTATTAATATTCTTTCAGCTGCTGCTCCTTCAGGGGTCGCCTCAGTGAACTAACTCGCACGAAGACTTGACGATTGTTTTTACAGCGGATGTCCGTCCTGATGCTACCACAGCCCTCTGTGTGGAGCAGAGAGATGCTAATTAAGGTGCATGGGGGAGCACCTTCTTCTGTTATTAATAACAGATCAAAGTCTTTGTTTTGTTGACACCCAACCCCCTCCCCCACTTCCTGTTTTACAAATCAGCACCCCAAAGTCCAGTAACTTGGGGGAAATACTGCATATACAGTACTGTATATATACACATACTTAAACTTTTAAATATCCAAGGTTTAAAGACTCGAAGGCGTCTCCTCCTGACGTCGACTCTGAGCTGGACAACTTGATTTAATGTCTCTTAGTGTTTTTAAATACTTTCATTTGTATGGAAGGATTTTAAGTAGTTTTATTAGCATCTATCTTTTGAGATGTGTATTAGTTCTCTGTCTTTTGGGCTGTTCACATTAGTTTTTTTTTTTTGTAAAAGCTGTTAAATCTGAATTGATTGATGGATTTCTTCATTCAGGTAAAGACCAGCTGCTCTTTAACAAACAACTCTTGTGACACCTCCAACTCACCTTCTGCCCGGCGTTGACACTGCCGCATTTCAACGAGTCGATGTCTGCACGACACTTCTCCACGAAGCCACAGATCAGCTGATAGTCGCTGAAGATGATGCTGGTCATCTTGGTGATGTACTGGTTGCACTGGTTGTTAGTGATGTTGGCCCGATGTTCCACCAAACAGGACACCAGGTAGCCTTTCCCCAGCTCCTCCGCAGCACATTCTTTAATCTGAGCCGAGACAGAAACATCTCAAACAGAACTGCTTCACAACACTGTGCTATCCAACATGTGGAGAACTTCAACTACACTTACTGGTAGGTTCAACTACAGGATTCTGATGTTTCACTTGCTCAGTAAATGGGAACAGTTACTTCAAATTATTTGCAGACTGTTTGAACCTTGAGTGTTTTGTGAACACAGTTAACTTGGCTCAGTGCCAAGTTAAAACATTCAAGAACTTTCTGCACACCTTAAAGCGAGGTGACACTTAGCTGCAACTGGAACAGGGTTATGGACTCAAACGTGATGGTGAGGAAAATATGTCATTGTTCATTTTCAGTCACAATGAACAAATGCTTGCAACCGACCAACCAACCAACCAACCGACCAACCAACCAACCAACCAACCAACCAACCAACCAACCGACCGACCAACCAACCAACCAACCAACCAACCAACCAACAAACCAAACGACCAACCAACCAAACGACCAACCAACCAACCAACCAAACGACCGACCAACCAAAAAAATGACAAACCAACCAACCAACCATTGCACTGAGCAACATTTTGAGTGGACAGTTTTTTTTTTCATTTTGGCTTATTGTTGAGTGCAGAGTTGATAAATTGGGTTCACTTTACAGACTTGAGTTGATCTGAGTAACTCACTAAATGGATCTGATTCTCTTCTGTCAGTCATGATGAACCGTCCACCTCACTCTGTCCTCTGTGTCCTCTGTCCTCACTCCAACTACCTCCATGTCCTCTCTAACTGCATCCATATGTCTCC